>VWZO01022873.1:170017-299643 GCA_013396975.1 Bucco capensis
CTAGGGACTTCACCTGACTGTCAGGATTTCTCAAATATTATTGAGAGTGGCTTGGTGACTACATCAGCCAATACTTTTAGGACTCTGGGGTGCATCTCATCAGGTCCCATAGACTTATGTATATTAAGGTTCCTCAGGAGGTCATGACGCTTTCTCAAATTAGACTTTCTCTTTGGTGCCGTGTTTCCACCGCAAATCTATCTGAATTCTGCCCCTTCCTTTCCTAATAACTAAAGCAGAAATACATTCTCTCATTCAAAAAATCCTAGTGGGATTCTCTGCTCTTAGGTCAACCACATACCTCACTTTGAGAGCTGATTTCACCTCTGGCAATGCAGTAACTACACCAAGGCAAACATCTCAGTAATACTTGTCTAGCTGTTCAGAGGTTTTTACAGCAATAGAATATTTGCTATCTTACAGCTATAAAAAAGCTATACATTTCAAAGAGCCATGGTTGTGCAAGTGTGGCAGGTACCATACAGCATAAACCTGAGAACCATTGTTCTCACAAGTCCACATACAGGGACTGAGTTGCCAAAGTTGCAGGACTCTGCTTTTCCCTAGTGGAAGTACATACCAGGGAGATAGGAGAATCTCTTGCTGTTGGAGTAGGAGAGTTGCTGGCAGGAGTGCTGGAAGCCACCCATGCTTTGGTTGAAGCTCAGGTAATTTTCTGCCAGGTCTTGGCTTGGGAATTTGAATTTTCCCCAAACTCTAGACACACTTCCTTTGCCTGGGAATTTAAACTTCCCAGAGACAAACAGTGCCTCCTCCCTCCTTCCCCTCGGGGCAGACGACACCAAACACAGGATCCAGGAGGAAGCAGTTTATGGCAAAAAGCAGCTTCTTCATGTAGTCTGATTAGTCCTTTTGCCTCTTGGCAAGACAGGCCAATGGATTGGGAAAACTTTGTGTTGGAACTCCAGTAACCTGTTCCTGTGAACTGCAAACCCCTTCCTTCACAGCTCCAACCTCTTCCTTCAGAGCTGCCTGATTTTGTGACTCCTTCCTCAGCCAGGAGCAGCAGAGCAGCTTAATCAATCATCAGCAGGTAAAACACAGGTAGCAAACTTGTACACCCCACTGGCAGTGGCTGAAAGGGTGCAATTCCTTGTAGCTTGCTCTAACCTGGCATAGATCAGACAAGGCCAAACTCCTTCACATGACTTGACAAAGTGATTGCATACCACATGGCAAAAGGGGCCAGTCTGTGGCAAGGACGTTAATTTCAGTTGGCACTATGCCTGACATTGGAGTGAAACCCAGAAGCTTATACGCCTAGGAAAACCTGAACGGGAGAACTACAGTAATGCTTGCAGTGGATAATCCTCAGTGTTTAATGTTGAAGCCTGGTTATTAAACTGAGGCCAGTTTTGTGTTTCCTTTCAGATAAAGGAGGGGAATTGCCTGGATGTTCCACAGGCAATGGTGATGGACCAAGACCTAGATAACAACATCGACATGCCCATGTGATCAACTTATATCACAGGCTGTAAACATGGACAGCAATGTGGAGACACCCAAATCACAGGGTGGAGATTGGAACATCACTTCTGGTGCTGCATGTGAATCTTGAACACACTGGTGCAACTTCAGACCTAGAATGGCAAAGGACTCAGGGCAACTGTTGCCATGCCAGGGATTAACTGAATGAAAGTTTTAACACGTTTGAGTTCTTATTTTAAAAAATGATCAATTAAAGTTTTGATATATTGTAGGAATGATTAAGGTTATAATGGTTATTTGAACCATATTGTGAGAAGCCATATTGTATGTAACGTAAAGGAACTTCAGTTAATGGTGATGGGTATTGAAACCTGTTTATGCATGAGATACTAAAAAGATAACCCACAGTGAGCACTAGGCCTCACAAGACTGAACTCCTTTTAAACTCTGGAAGCAAGAAGTGACAGCACCACCATTTCAGGGAAACTGAGGCTGGATGTGACTACAGTCACAGGGTGGAGTGTGGCAGGTGCACCTACGCCCCACAGAAATAGTGACAACCCATGACCAGGCGCTGAGCTTGTGACAAAGGAGCTGAGGCCTGCAGGAGCCAGTCTGGGAACACCTGGGACAGAGTTGTAGCAGGAATTGTTTCAGAAGTAGCTTAGTCCCCTGCTGTGCACAGCTTCTCAATATCTAGGGTTGTTTTGTCTGACCAAGAGTCAGCATCCTGCCTTGGGGTATAAAAGGAACACTCCAGACACATAGCAGTTGAGGTTGCTAACCCTGCACATGAGTACCAGAGCTGGCCGTGGTCAGGGAAGCCCTTCCTTCAAGGCCTGGGACTCCACCTGAGCAAACTTCTGTAGATTGAGTGTTCCTCACCTCCTTTTGGGGAGTGGTAGTTTATGGATATCCAAACAGGGAGGGTTCTCTCCCTTTTCAGTGAGTGCACGTGTAATTGTGGTTTGTCTTCTTTGGTGTTGCTACTATTTACGGTTAAGGAATTGGTTGTGTGCTAGTTAAATCTCCAACTGACATCTGAACCTCTTATTTAATTTGTCACAAGGAGTGTTAATTAACCTTGTTCAGTAAATCCCCATTTCGGTTAAGCAAAGCAAATGCTGTTTTGCGCGTGCCTCTGCAACAGCAAGTGCTTTTATAAAGTACTTCTACAAGTCAAGAAAAAAAAGCAGCAAGCAGAACACAGTTTTACTCTCAGTTCCATGTTCATTCACTGACTACAAAGTATTCTATAAATGCAGCTAGGTATCTTCCTTGGGCACATATTTCAGAAAAAAGAATCAGTGAGACAACTTACATCCTGCCCCTCATTGCTTTAGCTTTTTGTTCCTCTTCAAGGTTTCGTGGGGGAGTTGAAGGTGCCATTCCTTCATTTAAGCAGCCAGTGGCATCTTTTAAGCTTCCTCGGTAAGATCCTCCTTCAAGGGTCTAAAAAAACCCCAAAGAAATACAGAATAAACATTAAACTTGAACTCCAGCATCAGTGTTATCTTCCATTAGTAGGTCTGCAAGCAACACTGCAGTCTAAAACCAAGCAGAGTATTCAGCAATACTTTCCTGCAGGACTTAGTGAAGCAAAACCAAACTAGTTTTAAGTTGATATAAGACCTCCCTTCAAAAAAAAGCCCCAAACAAACCCAAACCATTAAAAGAGAGATGATGTCCTTTTGCTAGAAGGTAGAAAAAGATATTCCAGTAGCCCCAGGATTAGAAAACTCTCCCAAATTATTTCAAAATAACCTGAAAATATCCTGATCTCTCAGTAAGAACCAGTGTTAGGCTACACACGGTCAGTGTTTCTCTGCCAAAGAAGGAATGGGGATTCTTCTTAGCAAAGTAAACCACAAAATGAAACAGAAATAGATGGATACATGGTAACATTCCACAATAATTAACCTTTCCCCCAAATCCCTGGAAAGTAACTGCAATTGACCTAACAGGGTGCATGAGGGGGAAAGAAAATAAAATATTCTCCAAAAATATATCTAACTGGATTAATTAAATACTTTTCAATTTATTAGTCCCTCGGTGGAATAAAACTATTCTGAGTAAATTTTCTGGGAATGTCCTCATTTTCCCATGTCACAAAGAGCTCCTTCACCACTTACTGCTTATCAAGCACCCTACGAATGTTGACTATATTCATGTACCAATACCTCAAACTGAGAAAATACCAAAACCCTCTGAAATGATTCAGTGGATAAAGCTAATTGCACAGAATTCCAGTAATTTAATGATCATTGTGGAGGTAAACAGAGTAAACACTGTGATCATTTTCACTCTCTTCATCTTTCCTGTATATGTAAGGAAATGAACCTTGTAGGGTCATCATAACCCTGTTTTAATTCTGACTTGTTAATTAAGTTATACTCACTCAAAGTAAGTGCATACCCAAATTACACACAGAACATAACATACAGAAAAATGTTTAGCTTTGATATTTAAATTTTGAACTGTTTCAGGGAAAACTTAAGCCAAGATATGAAACAGGATTTAATCCTTGTGCAACAGACATGGGATCAGACAGGGAGAGTGTACGATACTGAAATTTTTGAACAAATTAAATCCAGAGCATTTTTATGGCTTATTCCACTCCCTGTCAGGAAGACAAGGCAGATTAAAAGTGACACAAGAATCTTTGTAATACTAAAGCACAGCTGTGATACTTCAAGCAGTTCTACTCTTTAGAAGGTCTTTTCAAGGAAGTCTGAATACCAAACAAATGCACATGTTGGGTAGTAAAACTCCTATGCCTCAGAACAAGCGTTAAAACAAAACAAACAAAACATCCAACTGCATAAAATATTTGAATATCAACAAGACCCCAGGAAGGGTACAGGTACCCTCAGAGCTCATGCTCTGCAAAACCCACTCCAAAAGCACCTTTTGACTATGCAGCACAAAAGTCTATGTGACAATGTGAGATGTAAGGCTTCATCTCACATGGAGAACAAAAACATTAGATGCTTTAGTGAGAAGTAGCGCACAAAGAGTTAATAAAAGCTTAGCAGATGAAGGTGGAAAGCAAGTAAACCAGAATCAAGAGGCAGACTTTAAAGCCCTTTCCTGGAGTTGTATTAGGCCTGTTGTGTACACAGTTTTCACAACACTAAACTTACCAGCTTACTTTTGACCAACTTTTCTATTGCACTGACAAGATCCGCAGCAGTTGGGACATCAGAGGAGCTCTGCCGAGCAGCTAGCAAAGAAGAGGACTGCAAGACACCAGGTTGCAAAGGAAAAGCAAGTTAGCAGGATGAGGTGGGAGTAGGAAACCAGAAGTCAGGGAAGCAGCTGCAGGGACAGGAGAACGAATGTGGAAGGGGAGCAGAAGGGTTTGAGGACCACAGGCATGGTCAGGTGAGTGAGTGTTGCCGTATCAGACAAGCACAGAATATTATCCACTTCCGGCTGCACATCTCCCTCCAGCAGTTCTAAGGCTGGGAACCAGGGAACAGAGTCAAAGAACTGAAGTTCATTTCCCACCAAGCTACCAGGCTGCTTTCAATGTCTGTTGGTTCCTCCTTCAAAAGACATCTATGGTCTTACAGGCTCCAGAAAATTCATCTTCTTACTGCAGGTGTAAGAAATTACCTCCTCCCCCATACATACTTATTTAATAAATGCAGTTAAGTACAAGATACACATGGAGTTACAGGCAATAAGGGAGGGAGGCAGGGGGAACAAATCATTCCCCCTCCCTTCCCCACAGATCAACTGCAACTCCAAATGAACTCAGATGACACCTCTCACTCATGTAACTTCAGCCATCTAAAATGTGTATCTTCTCTATCCCTTTTCTGCAATTAGTAGAGAGAAAATACCCCTAACATGTCTCATCTGTCCTAGCTACCTGGCACAGGAGGGCAGAAACACTCCTTGGAGGTGCCCACTATTTCCTATTGACATTAGAGTATTTTCAGTCTCACTTCTCTGTGCCTGTCTGTTGGACACAGGTATTCGATGTTAGGTATACGACATCATGTAATGTCTTTGGATGTCTCCACATTCAAGTAACCACAGCTGATAGCTGCTGGTTGTTAAAAATCTCCAGAAATTTGGAGACCTCTTCAATGTGCTACCCAAGCATCCCCCATGGTGCTGTGAAGACTGATGTCTGTGTGAAAGTCAGTCTTAGTTTAGGGTTTTTGCTCTGTATGGGCCTTTGAGAAACCAAATTCATGCAATAACTATGGGAATGTTATTCACTAGCTCACCTGTATGTGCATTTCTCCTCAACAAAACACAAGCACTGACTAAAACTCTAAGCCCTTTGATAACCTGCTTTTAGCAGGCTGAGACAGACTAAAGCATAGCTGACTTTTTATAAATTCTGCATTAAAATTATTAAAAAGCTTATTCATCTCTCAGCTGCTTAATAAAGGTTGTCTGGAGAGCAGCTATTTCAGCCAAGTCACTGTGCAGGTGCCAACAAACATTAAATAGTGCTGGGGAGTGAGCTGTGGAAATGTGATGGCAGAAATTAGGCAGCTGGCCACCTCTTTAAGCAGCCCTTTGAGGAGGTTCCTCATGTTGAGTGATATAGCCCCATAAAGAGAAAAATAAAGGCAAAGGAGACCAATCCCAACCAGAAGCCTTGTGACAGAGCAGAAGCACAAGCAGCCTGCCACTCACCATCTCATCTTTCACAAATAATACATCTAATCAACAGTTCTAATTACAACAACAACAAAAACGACAGGTAATCAGGCTGGTAATTGAGGAATTAGGCTGGTAATGCAGGAATCTCATACAAATGTAAAAGCTCAGAGAGCTTGTTTCACCTGCAATGCAGACAGGCGTGCCTAGGGAAATGAAGACTGAAAATAGAGACTTTCTTGCACTCAAAATACACAGACAGTAACCGTCAAACATGACCATTCTAGCAGGAATAGCCCTATTTTTGGAGGCACTAAACAGCTGCTGTTCTCACTCCTTTTAACTGAAATTGCTCAATATCTCTGAAAACTTAATAACTGTAGGATTTTGAAGGGAGTGTGGAAACATTTGCTGCCTACAAATATTTCAGGGTAAAATAAAACACTTCTGTGATTGAGAAGAGAATATGCTTTGTGTGGGGCAAATTGAAAAATGTTATTTCTATTTTCCAGGAAGTAAATTATGAATTTCTAATATGAAGATGTCTTGCAATTTGTCTCTCTAAGAGCCTCTAGGAGCAGTGAGACATGATTATTGCTGTCTTGCAGATGGGCTCAGGGAAAGGAAAGGTGCCACCTCCTGCACCATGCAGACACCTCACATGTTCCACCACTACTTTCCCACACTGCTGCTGGTCCAACCCAAGCCCATAATTCTGAAGCAGTAGTAGGATATGAGCAGGGACCTGTGCCCAAAGTAACACCACTAAAGAGCTTTTGGCTGTAGTATGACTCAAACATTGCTAACGTGGTGCTCATGATAAGTTTGTTTTACCCTGAGACAAAAAAGTGAGAAGGGGAAGAAAAAGAGAGAAAAAGGGTTTCAGATGCATCCTTGCTCTATTTAGTTGTCTCTTTTAGGAGTGGGTGAAGAAACTGGATGCCAAAACACTTTAAAAGGCTTAGACATCTGGAGCAGAAAACAGTTTAGTTCCACAACACTAGCGCTGTCAGAAATGTACTTAAGAAACACTGAAATCACATGGCATGTTAAAAATAAAAAATAGTGACCTGACTAAAGCTGGTTTGTTTTCTTAATTAAAAAAACCTCAAAACAATCCCCCCCCCCCAAAACCAAAAAGCAAACTAGCCCCAAAAAATACAGCTAAACATCATGTGGAACAAACCAGGAGCAATTGCTATTGAGCTGGGCATGAATCCACCACGGATGTCTGCTTCACCAGCCTTTTGCCCCTGCATCTCACTAGACCGCCAGCAGCAGCCAGAGCACTCAAAGGGCAAGAATCCACAACTCCAGCTGCTTCCTTCTGGTCTTGCTGCCACCACAATGTCATAACACTTCCTGACAGATTAGCAGCAAGCCCCTAGATCCTTTCCTCCATCACTCTACTCCTTGAGTCCCAGAAATACTTGCACTCTTCTCTCTCAGTATTTCCAAACTCCTGCCTGAACCTTCCCCCCAAGAACATTCTGGGCTGGTTTGTTTCTGACAATTTATTAATCTCCCCTATCCTTGCTTCTCTGCACGCAGTAATTACAATCAGAGGACAGAGATACAGAAGTGACAGTGCTAAAAACAGATGTCAGCAGGAAAGCAGGAAAGAGCTAAACAGGAGGATGAATTTCTACAAGGGAGACAACAGCACCAGGAAAGGGTGGGAGAGGATACATGCAGACAGGACCTGTACTAACTGTGAATGCAAACCACTGTCATAGCTGTATTAACAGATTCTCACCCCAAATCCAAGAGATCAACTGAAGGACTCTGCAAGCCACTGCACCATCTACCAGCAAATTCTGGCTTAATATTGAAGAGACCCTAGTTAACAGCAAAGAACTACCACCACCAGCATGGTGCACAAAGATGGGCAGACCACAATGTTTCCCACCTTTCTGAGAGGGATGGGCTTCTGAACTAACTGGAGCTGATGGACCATTCAGTGATGATTAGCCATATATGCCAAAAATGCCAAATGATAGCACTGAGTGGGTTTCTCCATCTGCAAGTTTTAACACACTTTAAAATGGAGGGTGGATGGTGGGGCACAGACTGACAACATTCCTGGACCACTATCATATACAAAGCCTGAATAGAGAGCTCATGCCATCCAATTCAGACTCCAGCATCTGTCCTGCTCCTTGGGCTGAGGCTGCTACCAAATACCATTTCTGCTGCTACTGCCAAACACCAAAGGCACTTTTAAAACAGGCGTGGAAAAGAGGCATTATGAACCTGAGTAGAATTTCTGACCACAAACAACATAAGCACAAAATTGACCTGTCCTGAAATAAGATGCCACGGCTAAATTGCTTATCCAACACTATTTGTAAATCCAGTTATTGAAAGGTACTAGATTATGATTTGCACATAGGAGTCTCTTATAACCACAAGTTTAGGCCCTGGATACCAGAAGACCACTATGAAACCACCATGAGAAGGCTATGTGAGAAATCTACTTAAACAGCAATCTGATATAGTAGGGGAGGCCTTACCATCTCATCTTGGGTTGGATCATTGTCAAAAATCTTCATAGGAGGAGGAAGAGGTGTGTGAGACTCTTCATCTGGTTCATCTTCTCCCCAGCCTTTCTTGCTCTTCTGAAGGAAAGTTAAATATAATTAGAAGCAGGGACTGGTTTCTTTTATCTTTTTAGGTATCTGAGCTCTATCATAAGGCTTTAAGTCTGTTAATACTGACACTGGCTCAATATTGTGTTGGGTGGAGAGAACTGCAGGTAATGCTAAGCATCATGGAAGAGAAGCAATAAAGATGAAGGTTTTGCCAGTTGATTCTGGTGCATTTTAAGTGTTACAGAAACACAGTTTATAGGTCATCAAAGCAGCTAAAGCAGTTAGAGCTGCCTGTGCTGATGGAAAAGTATTTTTTAATTTAAATGAGAACAGCTCAATGTATAGTTTTTTAAAATGTGTTCCTCTATTTGTGTGCAGTTAGTATCTTCTCCATTTTTTTTTCTTGTAATTCCTTGTTCACTTTAGCAGGAAAGAATCATTCTGGTAAAGAACATGCCTGCAGAGAAAATCTGGCTACAAATACATAGCAGATTTAACAGAAACATGACTATTTCTCTGAGTGTTTTCTTTCAATAATGAATTACACTGCCATGGTAGGATAAAGGTGATATGAACCCCAGCAAAAAGTGGTAACAGCTGCTCAAGAATAATTTCATTTCTATCCATGGCAGCTTTCTAATAGGCTATTAAAAATCTAGTCAAAGGACACTAATATATGTAGAGTTTGAAATGCTGTTCCCTATATATTCCATTGCTCTTTGGATGACAATGCTGTTTGCAACACAGCTTTGATCAATATAATTTTAAAGATGATCTGCTGTTCCCTCTAGACCCTAAGGGAATTGTGTTTACTCAAGAGTGAATCACACAGCACAGAAGAGACTATCAGAGATATGGTCTCTTCTGCAACAAACAATACACACCTCATCTGCACTGTCTCCTTGAGGAGTGGTTTCATCTCCAGTCTTTGGTGAGCCAAGGTCAAAGGTCTTCCTGCCATCTCGCACCTTCTTCTGTTTCTTGATGTTACTTTCAGTCTTCCCACTGTTCAGCCGACGCACAGGACTTGTCAACCATTTCTTCAGGGTGTTGGTCGAGCGCTTGGGGCCAGGAGAGCTCTGGATGGAGTTGAGGGATGGCTGAGGTTGTAAGTTGGCCACTGAATCAGACTTGCCACCATTGTCATTGGAAGAGACTGAATACGCATCTGAAAGAAAACAATGCAAGTGAGAAATCATATCAGCACCTCCTCTGTTTCTTAGTGCACATCAAGTGCTTGGCAGTCCTAAGCACGAAAACACAAGACACCTTGAAGAAGGTGTCTTATGGACATTGAGTGACTGAGTGACTTATGGACATTGTGTCAACTTTATTGTACACCAGAAAGAGGAATATGCCTTGCAATAGGATTTTTTTCAGTCTTACACACTTGTCTCATTTCCAGACACACTGTCTGTCCTTGTGAAAAATCACAGACAGCAAAATTATCTAGTTTTTGATGAAACCCTGAATTTCATTCTAAGTGCTGAATTTCTCAGCTTCTTCCCACAGATTTAATTTTGAATTGACAGGAAGAAAATAAGCAAAAACTGAAGATTACTACAAGAGACCTGACAGCCACCAACACTGTGTCAGGTTCCATTTCCATAAATGTTTCTTAAGTCATTTCCAGACCTCAATGACATTACTGTTAGTAAGACTACTTACTAACTTTTGAAGGCTACTTGAAGCACCTTAGAATTATCTCCTTTGCTCCTTTGTGCAGATACACCTCCCCCAGAGGAATATTAACAACCCATAAACCAGACACACAGACTGAGACAAAGGAGCTGAAGCCTGCAGAAGCCATTGTGGAACCTGGGAACACCTGAGATGGAGATGTAGCACGAATCCTTTTAGAGATAGGCCAGCCCCCTGCTGTGGGCAGCACCTCAGTGTCCATGGTCATTTTTGTCTGACCATGAGTCAGCACCAGCCAATGGGGTATAAAAGCAGAGACCCCAGGCTATGTCAGCCCAGACCTAACCTTCCATGGTGTGAAGACCTGGCCGCGGTCGGAAGAGTCTCCCCACACTTCTGAGGATTGAGTGAAGCCCTCGCCTGTGTTTGAGGAGCGAGCAGATACCTGAGAGGGGAGAATTGTTCTTTTTTTGAGTGAGCGCATGTGTAACTGTGGTTTGTCTTCTCTAGTGTCTCTACTATTTATGGCTAAGGAATTGGTTGTGTGGCAGGTCACCTTTGAGTTTGTCATGAGGAGTGCTCATTGACCTTGTTTCAGTGACTCTCCATTGTGGTTAAGCAATTGCTATCCATTTGGTGGGTGCTGCCGCAACACCCTGAAAGCAATTTGTCCCAAGACTTTACACCCTCCCTAGAAGTAAAAAATGGGAATGAACAATACAAAAGATGACAAATTGTTCAAACCAAAGAAAATTCCCAAGGAGGAGATAAAAGGCAGGCTTACAATTAAAAACCATTTCTATTACATCCAAGCAGGAGATTCTACTGAACTGTATCCAAGTGCAATTATCAATACACACGTTCAGACTAGCACCTTAGAAACGGGTGCAACCTCCATTACTCCCCTCAAAAGCAACAGACCAAAAATGTGCCCATGTCAGTAAGTCTTTACAACGAAAGCAAACTAGTTGCTCAAAGATTTCTTAATTGCCCTTTGGGAACAGCTGCCCTGCTTTCACCTTTCTGAAACCAACCAAGGCAAGGAAACTCCCTCTCCAGGAGCAATCAGGGACTGAGATGTTAAATCCCACACAGTATAAGATTTTTTTTTGTTTACAGAATTCAGAAACTGTCACACTCCCTCAAGATACAACTCAGAGTGTACATCAGAAAGCAGTCAGCCGATGTTATTAAACGTTTTCAGATCATTTCCTCTGAATCTTTTTTCTGCCACAGCAGAAAACAAAACCTTAAGTTCCAACACATGAAAACAGCCTCGTGCATCCAAAAATTCTCACTTCAGCAATAAATATCATTAGAGATACTGGGTAGCACGCATGCTGAGGGAGAGCCACTCTCATAGGGAATGGTTACATGCATTACTTTAGAAGCCAGTTCCTGCTACCTGCATGCATAGCTCCTACCCCACTGGGTAGAGCTGATGCTCACAGCTGGCTATGCATCAAACAAATATTGAAGCCTGCTTTGTCTGCCAGCTTGTAAAATGCAGACTGTGTGAGTTATAATATTATACAACCACAAACAGCCTTAGTCAGAGGTTGAACCAATAATTTATTACATACCTGAGGTCAAGAGTTAGGGTTTTGGAACATAAGGAAATAATTGTAACAAGCTAAAGGAAAGTTAAAGTTCATTTCCCAGACAGGAAGAAAATCCAAATAATCTGCCTTCTGATGACAGGGGCAAGCATGAGAGGGGCTGGGAGGAAGACAGATCCCAGGTGGAGCTGTTGGGGTTTTTCTGATGCTCCTCCATCAGGGCAAAGTAGCAGCCTTATCTCAAAAAGGTCTGGGTTCAGCCAGCTCCCGTTGACGTTATTCCACGCACACAAAGCGGCGTTAAATCAACCAGCACAAGGCAGTGTGTGTCAGTGGCCAGCTTATCGTCCACTCAATAGGCTTTAGACAGTCTCCTCTCACAGACTCCGCACGACACTCTGGGAGTTCATCAGTGCACCTTGTGCCAGGAACATTTTGTGACAGTAATTTTGACTTGGAAGTGTCCTCGGCCCTCCATCCCCCCAGCAGCACTGAAAACCCCGCAGGCGGTGGAAACCTGAGGACTCCTCGTCCAGGGGCTGAGCCCAGTGAGGTGTCCTCAGATGCCTGCACTCCCACTGCTGCTGCAGGAGGATTAACTTTGGGAATTACTGATGCAAAGGGAGCTGGGATGCAGTCACAGAAGGAGAAACACTGGAAGAGATTGCTCTGTGGAGGCTACCACTGTCAGGGACAATTTGGGGCAAGCAGCCATATCACAGACTCAATGCCTTTGCTGGGGACTGGGCTTGGGGCAAGGTTGAGGAGAACTGAGGGCAAGCTGCTCTTCACACATCTTGCTTGATTAATGTACACAGAGGCTTTTACCACAGCTTAGAAGTAACACAGAACAAACTCCTACCTCTAGTCAATGGCACCTTGCCAATTTACCTTTTAGTAGGGAAGGAGACCTGATAGGAGGCTAAATGGAGCCTGGAAAACCCTCTCTGCCGCAAGGATTTGTTACCAAGATGTGCAATCCTACCTCAGCCTGGTGGGTTTGAGCAGGGTCAAACCCAGGAACCCCAAAGTCCGTGATGGAAGGGGGCAGGGACTTCCCTTCCCACCAAGAAACATCCTTGGTTTTACAAGTAGGGCCCAGACCACAGCCTTTCTTGCCTCCCTGTCCTTTCCTCAAGCAGCACAGCCATGGCCAGGGCATGGCCAGGGCACAGACAGACACACAGCACCTCTCACAGCACAGCAGTCTTCATTCAAGGCCATCCAAGGAAGCAAGTCAGTCATTGTTCCCTGTCATCCCAGGGAAGGCAGCAGGTGGGCAGAAACAGCCCAAGTCCTAAGCTGGTTCACTGCCCACTCTGCCTGCTTGCAAGAGTTTTGTTCAGTTTAATAACTTAGAGCCAGGAAACCTCTGCAGACCAAACATCAGTCCTCCAGAGGCATAAGCTACGGTGAAAGCCAGCCCAGATGTTTCCAGAGGGACCTGTGTTATGTCATGCAATGATCCCACTTCAGTGGGGATCAAGGTTTTCCCACTCAAGGTCATGCCTTTGGTGATGATAAAGGCTATTTAACAAGTGGTTACTAAATCTCAAATTGTGCCATTCTGCATACAGCCCTGGCAGATATGAAGTTGCCCTTTGCCAGCCCTGCTGAGAATAATTTCCTTTGCACATAAAGCACGTCACCTTGACATGGTCATAGAGGCAGGACTGGAGCTCATGGAAAAGCAGAGCTCACTAAAGGAGAGACAGAAACACACAACACAAGAAGTCTGCCAGGAAAGACTTTGGAGACAACCTCCTAAGCTGTGCTTGTGTAAGCTCCATTGCTTCTGTGGCACAAACAGCTACAAACACATTAATCATGACACTTGATACTAGTCTGAGATCCAGACACCAGGTAGATCAAGCAGAAGAGGAGGACTTGTTACTGTGCTCTTCTTGCAGAGCACTAGCACATATGTGCCTTGCAAACTGTATTGGTAGAGTTGTTTGGAAACACGGTTTGCTTAAGAAAAGCCAGAGAGCACTTTGGAAAAGCTGCAGGGGGTACGTTGCATGGTAATTCAGGCAACTGCTGGTGCCCACAAGGACCAGCAAAGCAGTGGCTGCCCTTGCACTGCAGCAGGTCTGCAGGAAGGTCAGGGCTTGGCAGAGAGCTGCAGCGAGCTGTCACCCTGTCACCAATATCCTGGGACACACATGTCTATAAAAAGGTATTTGGCGAAGTGAAATATGTGTAGGGAGGTCAGCAGACTAGTGTGGCTAGATTCATTTCCTGGCCAAACCATTCATTCAGACAGAAGAAATGACGGTTTCCAAAACACCCCTAAGCAAACCTCCAAGAAACTTTTGGCAGTAGGACTGTGACAGATACTCAGCCAGACCAAAGAGCTTTAACAGTCAAAGCTTTTGCACCGCCAGAGGCATGAAAAATTTGTTGTTGCTCAAATGATCAGACGTCTATAAAAGCACAGCTCTTTCACTTGAAAAATGGAAGGTTCCGGTTCTGTGCAACCCTGAGTGAAAGCAAAAATGAAATCTTATAGGCCCATTTTGGAGTTGTATTCCCATTTGAGCCAGTAGGAATTACAGCTGGAACAGAAATACAAGGCATTTTATTTTTACCTCCCTGTTCCCCAGAGCATACATGGGAGGGGAGGTCTGTCTCATCAGGGTCATGTAGCACTGGACTCATCTGCAGGAACTCAGACCTCAAATGCAGAAGGGGTAAGGTTTCTCTTTTTGATCCATACTAACCACAGATCATATATTATAGGAAGGAAATATGCTTCCATAACCAGAAGTTAATACAGAATATAACTATGAAGACAGGTGACTGTGGGAGAACACAATCTTGCTTTAGGTGAATTTATGTATGGCTCCATTTCTCACGCTAGAAAAACAACCTGAGAGAAAAGGCTTTTACCACAGAAATCAAAGAAGATGAGCTAGACTGGGAATTCTCTAATCCTATTAACATGTGCATTTAAATCAACATTTTTTTTTCATCAATAATGCCACTCATGAATGAAAGCCAATAACAACAATCTATGAGCACATCAGTTAGCTCTGCTGTGCTCAACAGAGCCCATTTTCCATATTACATGATTCCTGTAAAATAACATTTCTGGCAAAGACAGAATTGAATCAGATGTGGGTGAAAGACTAACTCAGCCTTTACACAAGCTATTATTTCCTGAAGAACAGCAATGTCTGTACCAGAAGATCTTGGAAAGCAGGAGTCATCTAGACCCATCCTATGCACAAACAAAGCCTCTGTGTTAGAATTTCCCACTAAACAAACAAGAATCATCTTAACTATCAAAATGCACTCCCTCTTGCCCTTTCCAAGAGCATCTCCTTCATACAACAGACTGTAGGCTCCAGTTCACAGCTCTCAGCCCCTTGAGGCTTTATACACTCCCTTGGGAAATGCTGCTGCAAGAGCCATCTCAGGTCTGCTCAAGGGCTTCAGGGCTCAAGCTCTACTTGACAGACGCAAGGATGGTGTAACAAGGTATGAAACCTGCTTCTTCGGTCTCTTCTGTGCTTTTGTATTGAATGCCCAAAACATGCTCAGTGAAACATTTTCATTGGCACAAGTCAGGCTTACAAAACTTGTGGTTTAGGCAGATGACAGTATCAATCCCAGTTTTAGTGCTAGAGCCTATCCTGCCTATAAAACCTGGCCTGGATTTGCAAATAAATCTGGGAAGTTACAACACCGGGATAATACAAAGTCACTCAGTGTCCATGTCAGACAAAGATAGAGGATAATTGACTTGAAAAGCCCTTTAGGTTAGACGCATGTTAAACTTTCGCAACAGAATTGCAAAACTTGCCCTGGAGTCCTCCGCAACTCCCCATCTGCTCCCAGCTCTGCTCAGTCACTCTACATGTGTCCAACTGCCAATCTGCCCCATGATTTGGCTCAAGGGAAAAATGAGATTAGACCACGTAGGATTTGGGTTCACAGAAGAGGGTAAAGACAAGTTCAAGCTACGCCACTGAAATCTAAAAGCAAATTTTGTTCCAAGGTTCAAATGTTTTCCCTAATTTATCATCTCCTGGAAATGGGTGGAACTGAGAAGGCTGAACTGAACATTCTCTTTGCGTCTTGGAGTATCATTTGAAACTTCAAGCTGGAAGTAACATCAAAATGTACAAAACAATCTGGCTATAGTCTCACAATTCCATTTACATGGATGAAAATACTTCTGTCAAAACTCAAAAAGAGTGGTATGGAGTTAAATTATGCAAAAGGGTCTAGTCTAATAGAGAAAGTAACCTACACTGCTAAAAGCAGACATACTTGACAAACTTTTCAATCATTGTAACATAAAACCTCAAAATTTGACTTTGTTTCACTGCCAAACATGCAAACATGACTAACTTCCAAAAAGAACAAGGAAATAAAAAAAGGACTAAAAATTAAATAATGGCATAATATTTAGAACACACTGTTTCTTTATTGAATAGCTGATATTTCTTGGAAATGGGAAAAAAGAGCTGCTTTGAGATGGAGGATGATCTGCAGAGTTCCCTTTAGCTACACTGCAAAGCAGGGGATGCTCCATGGGGATTTTGCCTGAGTTTTGCCTTTGGGAAATGGTCACCTATCTGCTGCTTTTAATATTCAACTTCCTAATCATTATTTTCCAGGTAGAAAAATAAGCCAAGGAAAACAAGCACTCACCTAGCTGGGGCTGGCAAACACCATCACTCAGAGAAGCTAATTTTTGTGGCAGGCAGCAGCAGCTCACCTCATGCTCTTGGCCATCAAGGAGCTGTGCACACTTCTGCCCAAGGGTGATGCAGAGCAGGAATCACACCCTGTAAGAGCTTCTCTCTTTCCATTAACTACAGAGGGAGTCCGAGGAAATTACATCCTTAGCTAAATTTAGTTATTGTGAATCCCCTTCCCACATTTGAGTATGTTTTATACCAGGCCCATCTCACAGCAGGAAATGATTAGCTGAAGTTAAGCATCTGCCAATTCACTTTAATGAGCAATAACTCATGGCAACCTGCCATTTGCTTCAGTTGAATAGCTTTTATTTTTAGCTGGTGTTGCTCAGATGCGGCTTTCATCCAGCATGCGCTGGGAAAGCTGACATCCCAAAGTAGTCTCCAGGTCTTGGTTGTGCCAGTCAGAGTGTCAGGGCTTGAGAGCTCCAGTTCCTGAAGGTCAGAGAAAAGTCACTGCAGTTCTGGGAAAGTTTCAAGGAGTGAGATAAAACCAAAAGCCTGGAGAAACAGCACAGAGGCGTGCAGTCTCAAGAGACCTTGCAAGAAACGTTACTGAAATCCTGAGAGCATGCTGAATGAGTGAGCCAGGTCTCCAGGGACAGAAACAGCACAAGGGGAAGGCACAGGACTGCTGAAATAAAACATGACTTTGTTATTGTCCACGAGAGAAACACATAAAGAATTCATCTCTCTTGTACCTGCTGCTTCATGTGGACCTAAAGTTACTGTCAGAGGTGACTGCAGGGAGGGCATGAGGAAAAGAGAAAGATGAGTCCTCAGATGAATACAGGGTAGGGTCTTACTTCCTACAGATGAGCATTTAACCAAGCCACTGTTGCACATTAAGGCTGAACTTATCCTTGTGCCTCTGAAGAGCAACAGTGAAGCATGCAATTCAACCCTATTGCATCGAGCACTTAAACAGCAGCCAAAACATCTGTAGTCTTCCTCTCTGGGTGTCCTGCTCAGAAACGTCTTTCCAGGTAGCAGCTTAAAATTGTTATGGGTATCTACAACTTCTCCAGTGGGAGGTTAAAGCCTTCATGTATCAGCCTGAAAAATTCATCCTGCTTCAGAGTCTCAGCTGGTCCCTCACACAAGCTGTGGTGAGTTCACAACTGGAATAAGAGAACAAACACTCACAGAGTGAATACACCAACCCATTGGTGAGATATTCCTAGACAGCCTCTATTCCAAAATACTATGAGATAGGTACTTTATTGGCCTGCATTGAGTTCTTCAAGGGGTCATCACTTATCTCCTCAACAAAACTTTTTTAGAATAAGTTTTTACTGAATAAAAGGGTGTGGAAAAGCTCAGAAAAAGGGCAGCTGCTCCATACAGCAGAGTTTGAGGCCAGACACTGTTTCCAGGCACTTGACTTCATTCACCCACTCTCTTCCCTTAGGTTTGTGCCCAGCACATATCCCAGATCAGCCCAAAGCACAGCGAGAGCAAGTCCAGCACATTGCTGGGAGCCTGCTTTGAAGCAGCTTTCCTGTAATCTCTCACAGCTGGGAGAGAAGATTTCTGATGTCAAGAGGCATGCAAAGAAAGGAAATAAAAAGTCAAGACTAACAAGATCCAGAAAGGGCATGCCTTTTTTTTTTCTTTTTGAACAAATCAACATTTATTTCAATTTAGTCAAACAACTCATTGAAGCACTTCTCTAAGATCTACTTTACATTTTGTATTTACACTGTCCTCACTCTGTGACAAAAATAAAGTAATCCTCAACCCTGAAGCTTCCAGAATAAGTGTTGCTAGCAGCAAAAAGAACAAAGCCCCAACACAAAGCAAAAATCCCCCTTGATATATTTCAATAGGACACTTATGCATGTTCCATAAAAAAGTTTTAACCCTGAACTTTTATTGAAACCTATATGGGATGATAAGGATGTAAATGTCATGTTTGAAGCTGAACAAGAAGAGCAGCATTTGCTGGCCTTTGCAAGTACACTGTTACTTTTAGCATAAGGAACTGTGAAATGCTTAGACACCCACACAGAAGCAGACTTCTTAACTTTGATCTAAGCAGTTTTGCTCTGCTGGGAGCGTAAGGGTACCAGAGTCAGTGAATATAATCTTTTATCTTTGTGGTGGACACAAAAACAAACTTTATTACACATGGTTTCCAAGCAGATGTTAGTATAACACAAGCCTCATTCTTCTGCAAACTGTCAAGGGTCAGCTTCATTCAGCAGCTCCCAAATTGAGCTACTGTAAGAACTTTGTAGTAATTTCTCAGTTGAATGACATCATTGCTAAGGTCAACTCTGCCTTACACTTGAAGCCAGCAACCTCTATGACAAGGTGGACCACTCTGGTGAATGGGGGGAGAAGAGGGAGGAAGACAGTATCTGAATATCATGTTTATGTCTCCCCACCTCAAAGGAAACTGTGGCTATGAACCCAAACAATTCGTCATGGAAACAATAGAAGAATATCAATGACAAAATAAATTGGAATTGGAAAAAAAAAAAGCAAGAACAGAACCCAAAGTTTTTTGGGATAGGAAGAAAAACTGCATCTTGAGAAAGAAGGGATTGGTCATTAAACTTTCCAGGCACACACAGGGCTCAGAAAGCACAGAAAACAAACAGAACAAACAAACACAACTGTGTGCATCTTAGCGTCAGCTTCTTTTGCCAAATGCAGTAGCTTCCAACATTCAGCAGCTGTCTCTTGCTTTCTAGTGCTGTGGAGTTCTCTTTGGTACTTGGAGGCTGTCAGGAGCTCCGGGCAAAGAGAAAAAGTCTTTGTCCATTTACCAACCAATTCCAAAGGCGCTGATCTTGAATAACTTTACTAAGCAAAAGTGACACAGATGTCTAGGAAAGGGGGCTTTTCTCTTAGTAAAGTTGTGGTAGGTGCAGTGGAAACCCAAGGCAATCTACATGCTTGTCAAATTGTGCCTAGGTAAGAACAGAGTCCTCCATGAACGTCTCTCATTTGTTCACTCTTAAATTATTCAGGCTCTGACAGCCCCTGAAAAGAAAAGAATGGAATAAGAATAAGTTGCAAGTGGTGCAGGGCAAGAGTGAACACCACGTAACCACCAACAACAATGAGGTTGGAGAGTTTGACGACAGACACACTGCAGCCGGAACCTCCAGGGCTGATGCCCAAAGCAGCTTCCTCCACGCCCTTGTCCTCCAGAAATACTAGCAGAAAATACAAGCTCACAGCAAAGGTACTGGTTGGGATGAATTAAAAGAAGTAATGAATGAAGTAAATGGAAACAGTGGTCTGGAAATAAAACACACAGAGAAGAACTGCTGGTGCTTGTGACGTTTTGCTCTTTGAACACGGCACAGCAAAATGGCTAAGCAGCTTGGACACTTTTAACTGCACACTCAAGACTATCATTTAGACTTGTGGGAAGCTTTAATTCACTCAGTTGAAGTAGGAAAATCAGAACATCACTTGCTGTCCCATATAACAGGCTCACACAATCTATGTCTTGGTTTTTCATTTGACAGCTCTCCAGGGCAAAGAACAGTTCTGTAAGGAGCCTTTTCCATGGTGCCAGTCAACAAGTTCATCAAACTTCAGGTGACCAAAATCACTACTACGCTCTATCTGCGTCAGCAAGAAAGATGCGATGGGAACTTGAAGTCTCAGAGAGCATCTGCTGCATGGGAACAGGAGAGCTCTCTGCAGCACCCTGCCAAGGTCTCAGCCCTCTGAAGCTGTTCAAGTGTCTTGACTCAGCCATCAGCTTTCCCAATAAGGCTCACCCTCAGAAACTCACTGATTTTTGGCTTCTGGAAGCCACTTGGAGCCTCCCATGGCTTTTACAGCCTACACCATTGTTCCTTACCAGCAGCCTCCTCACAGAAAAAAATTGTACACCTAGCTTAGCAGAGATGTGGAGAGGTGAAGTGCATGAACTGCACTGCTTCACTCTCATCTGCATTACGGCATCTAATCGCAAAGACCTGTAAAAATGCTCTACAAAGCAACATGTCTTAAGAGATTATCATTACAAAAGCCATCTTCACTATTGCTTAGAAGTTGCTTCCTTTCCGCTCCATCTTTCAAAATCATTGGAGAAAAGAGACACTTATTTGAAAACAACAGCAAGGGCTGGACTGGTCTAGCATCAGAGGCTCTTTGATTATGGAAAGACTTTGTCCAATCTGGGTGATCCCTTACTGCAATGCACAATGTCTGTTCAAAGACACCCACCAGCCTTACAGTTTATTATCTCCAGGACAAGTGACTGCAGTGAATATTCTGCAAGCTTTAGCCTTTAAATGTTTGTCTGGAGCTTGCCTTGCTTGAATCTTTTCTTAGACACACCATCAGATCAAATTTTGTGGTAGTACAACTCTAAGCAGCCCAGGATATCCAAGGCTGAGTGATTTGTCTGGTACTAAGACAAAGTCAACTGAGATGCTGCTTCTGCTCAGCACCTGTGCCCTGACAGGAGATGTATTCTGCTACTGCAGAGCTGAAGCTACTACTGTAACATTCAAAGTGTTTGTTTCCTTCTTGCCTAAAGCTATGATTTTCCTTCTGCTGCCCTAGAAAGGATCCCCGTTGATTAATAGTTAGTCCATTTCCTAAAGATGTCTATTCAGCCTCCATACTTTTCATTGTGTTGATCCTTAGGACTCAAACTACAGAAGGTACAAAGAACATCAGACTTGAGGCACTTCAATGGTATTAGCTGTGAATCATCTTTTTACATTGTACCACTCAGATCAAAAATACATTTGCATTTCTAATTAAAACAGATTACCATTAGTAACTAAAGAATGTTTTAAATCAGAATCCTTAGGCCATAAAAGCTAATTGCATGATGCTAAAACTGGATTTCAAAAATATACATATTATACCCCCTGCAGGATTAATTAGGCAACATCTCTTCAAAAGAGTTCTCAAAAGTGTATTTATTCAGCATGTGGTTAAATTATACTGGGTTGTGCAACACTTCTCAAATCCTGCCTTGGCACATGCCTCTGCGGCAGCAGGCAGCTGGGGCCTATTCATCAGGGGTGCTCAACATGGGGAAATCTGAGTCAGGACCACAGCAAACCCCAGCCCATCAGAAGGAACATACATGCTGCTTCATGATCTCAGCCTCAAAACACCCTAGATGCTGCTTTCACCCCTAATGCAATCCTGCTGCTCCCCACTGAGCAGCGGAGGCTGTTTTGGCCACAGTCTCAGTGTAGGATCTTGGGTACATGTCTGATGTGCTTCCTATGACATGCAGGCCTATAAAAAGGCTGAAATCAACTGGTAGATATGAATCTGGAAGCTGTAACTGCTGGTGACAAAATGAGCATCAAATAATTTCCTACATGACCTCAACAAAGTTTCAGGGTGCTCACTGAACTGTAATGTGTTTTCAGAGAGGTTAAGACTGTACTACAAGTCTTTGGGATGCAAGAAACCTCTGTTCACTAGAGGTGCATGTGCATTATGAAGGAAGGAGAATAAAACCCCAACACAGCATAACAGAACACATCCTCTGCTGCTGTACTATATAGCTGTAATCATCAACAAGCCTATACTGCATTCAAAAGGGTCCTCAGCGGATTCAGCTGTAGCTGAGGATGTGCCACTCCCAGGTGTCCTTGTGTGCACAGAGCTGCTTGCTCCATGTGAAATATGAACATGGAAAAATACTCAGAAAATATCACACCACCAGATCACTAAATCCAGTCCCATCTTATCACAGGAAAGACTCCACCTCTTTTCTAAATGTTTAATTTAGTGCTGTCTTGTGCTAGTGAACAAGGGATCTTTGCTCAAAACTGACAGACTGCACTTATACTTTACTGTATACAGCAACACTAAATTTCCATGTTTAATTTACACTCTTCCAATACCAAATAGATCAATCTCAGAAATCATCTACTGGTTCCTCAGGATCATATTTACTAATGGGTTCCCAGCAGGTCTGGCTCCCAGGCTTCATCCCTTTGTGCAACTTTACAGCTTTTCACAGCCTGGAAGATAATTTTGCAGGGATCCAAGATTTCAGAGCTGTTGAGCTGTACTAGGACTATCAATGGCTGTAACACATGGAACAACTAAGTACATTGGGGTGCAATAAGGGCAACAGAAAAGCAGTTACTAACTCCTCATGTGGCAACAAACAAAGCATTCCATTTTCCAAAAGCAACCACAATTCCCACATAGTAGAGGAACACTCCTAAGCACTGAGAAGTGTTAGGAGGTGAGGCAGTGAGAAACCAGCCAGAACTATAGTGGACATTGTGAAATGTGATGTTATGCATGCTACAGGGAAGAAAAAACAAACAAGTACATAAACTTAAGTGTATATAATGGCTCTCTCCCCATCAAAGAGAAGAAATCCCCATGGCTGTTCTATTATTAACTGCTGTAACTCAGTTTGCACTTATCTCTCTCATCTCTGGTAAAATTTTCATATTTTGTCCTAATTCTGAAAGAAGCCCAAGTGACATGTGTGATTTCCATGTTCTCAGCCTGCTGGGGAGAGCATCGCAGAGCTGGTCCAAGACAGAGGCTGACAGGAGACCAGATAGGATGCACTAACTACCTTTATTTCAGAGAAACATTGGTGTTGCAGCATAATTAGCCACATCAAACACTATGAACTAAAAGCTAACAGGTTAATTTTTGGCTTGTGGTTTTCTAAAGGCAAAGAACATTAGCCAAGGGAAACATTTTCAAACAGATCTCATTAGGTATTTTCTAATAATTCTTCACGTGCTGATCTACAGATCTGCTATAAGAAAACAGCCAGATGTGTTTCTGTAGCTGTTTTAAAAAGTATCTTTACATGAGACTGAATTGCATAATGTAATAGTAACCATTGAACTATTCTGCAACAGTAACTGATATGCAGTGGCTAAACTGGCAGAGAACTGGATTTCTTTACTGAATTGAAAACCACATCTGTAGATCCCTGCTGTAATCACTAACTGCCCAACCAATTCTTCTCTTTTGAAAAGAAACTGCAGTTTTTGCCAAAGATGAAAATGTTTTCATAAAGCCTGTTAACAGCCAAGAATTACACTGAAATGTAACAGTGTGTTTGAAAAGTATCTTGATGCTATTTTTAAATGGAAACATTTGGCAGTTTGGGGTTTTTAACTGTGAAATGATAGATTAGTTTTCCTAATACATACACAAGTTTCAACAAGGTGTAAGCTGAAACACAGCAGTTTGGAAAGAAAAAAACAACCAACACAAAACAAAATCCTTCTGGGGTCATGTGAAATAATTGCCCTTTTTGTTTCACTACTAAATGGATAGACTTTATTTCAGTATCCGTGCATTAAATTCCTAAACACTACATCTATCTGGCACTTATTTTATAGAAAAGCAGCATGTTTAGTTACCCCACGTTCTTTGCAGTGAACAGGGAGTTATCCAAGCCATATTTTTCACAATTATCTGTTCTCTTTCCCTTAGAACCAAGTCGCCCTGCTTCAGGCTTTTGACAAGATCATAAAGTCTTATGAATTCTTATCTTGTTCTTGGAACAAATGGGAATTTTAGGGACTTTGCCAGCATAAAAGCAAACCCCATGTTTCCTTAAAGCTGGATGAATTTATGGAAGTTGAAAACAATGCAGCAATCTGAATAAAAAGGATCTCCACCTTATACTCACCCCCAGACTAGTAACTGAAAGCTGATCTTTATAGAAGCACTTGCTACCTATTTTATGTATGTGAATTAAGACCTGGAAGTTTGTTTTCTGTACTTCTGTCACATCCTGTATATAACCACACCTCAAAAAATAAGGCTGCAAGAAAGCCACAAAAGGGAGACACAAAGCTGGAGGATGAAGGGCTAACTTGCACTGAGAGTTGTCTAGAAGCATGTGTAACTTTCAAAAAAGAAAAAAACAACAAACATTAGTATTACTTAGACCCTAGGACCTCAAAGAAAGTTGCTAAAGCATCCTGAACACTGGAACTGATACAATAAATATCAGGTTTACAGAAAGTGGGTGCTGGAAGATGAGAGCAGTGAGCAGAGCCACATGCAGGAACCAGCACTTCAAAAAATCTCACACCTGCTGTGCTCTTGGACACTTTATATTTTGCAGTAAGGCAGACCCACTGAAAACCTGACCTGCTGTATCCATGAATAAGGTTCCTACCTTCAAAAAAAAAAAAAACCAACAAACAAACCACCATCCTGTGAGATAACAGGATGGTTGTAAGATTTAACAACTCCTAGGAAGAGCTCCCTCTGTTCTCCCAGCCTGCCAGCAGAGCAATGGCCATACTTCTCCCTCAGCAGTCCACATTCAGAGGTTGCTTGTCAGCCTCAGGACTTCTGCTGAAATCCTCCTGTGTCTCATTGCCATGTTCAAAGGAGGACATGCCCACACACACAATTACTAACAAGTTTAGAGCAGTGATTCTTTATTTATCCCAAAAGACTGCCATGGGGACTGTCATGCATGCTTTTGGGATACACTTAACTCAGGACTATCTGTCAGGAGAGTGTAAAGCAGGTGTGGGAAAGCACATTTCCACACTGAGAAAAGAAGTGGGTTTTTTGCTACCAGTATTCACCTAGTCATGTTAATCCTGCTTGTGCAACTGAACAGCATTTTCATCAACTCTATTCCAATAACTATCTGCCATGACCTACTCTGATGCCTAACTCAGCCTGCAGAAGCAAGAAAACACAGGACTTGGAAGAGATGTTCATGTCATGGGCTTACCAGTTTTTTCTTAATAGTGCTGGAAGAAAATAACTCTCCCACACATCACCACAGCTATTTACTTGTGAATCTGCCTGGAGAAAGAGCTGAGCACAACTCCAGCATGAGAAGGAGAACACCCACAGCCAGCCAGTACACTCGATCCTCTTGACTTTACCAAGATACAACTAATGAACAACAAAAAGACTTCACCCAATGAGTGTATTTGGGGAAGGTAACAGTTTCCTCATATTTCTCATTCAGGAAAGACCAGGAAACTAAGCAAGCTTTGGCTGACACCCTTAAGTTTACTATTGTTTTCTCCTCTGCCTCAATTTTGACAGAACTGCTTTGGCCATGCATTCCATTATGCTTTACACAGTGTAACCATGGCTCAGCCTGAAACACTAAATAAAATATGTTCAAATTAGGAAATGTTATGGGCTTGAATATATTACTGCAGTTCTGTCTCTTGCTACCACTCAGCACAAAGGTACCAGTTTCCTTAGCAAAGCTTTGCAGCTTGCTGTAACACAGTGTCAGCACCTTCTATAAAAAGCTCCATCAGATCTCACTTTTTACCTAATGAAGAAATAACTTTTATTAACATGCCGTTGACAGCCCTTGTAATGATGCTGGCTTGCCCCACTTCCAGTTAAGGCTCTGTTTCTGACCAGCTAGCAATGGTGGCTGGCTCAACTCTCTTCACTGCCCATTAGTTACCATCACTTTGTCAAGGGAAGTTTACTTTGTTAATCTTACAGCAAGGAGGTTCACCAGACTAAGCCAGTAAAAAAAAATAAATTAAAAAATCAAAGATTCAGAGCAGGATAGCAAGAAGAGGAAAAGGAAGGAAAGAAAGAGTACAGTAAAACAAAAATCAAACAAAACAAAACAAACCCCCCAAAACTCAGAAGGAAGAGCAAAACTGTAGGAGACAGGAAAGAGTAGAAGCCAGAGGGATGAGAAATTTAAATAAGAGCTTTTCTAGGAGCTTAGCACAGACAAAAACCCACTCAATCTTTCATTTATAACATACCGAGATTAAAAGTTTGACATTCAGATTAAATTTCTTTTGTTCCGAAATGGAAGGTTTGGATACAGCTGGCAGCCTGCTCAGAAGAGCAACTGTTAAAGGAGGTACAGGAACATGTTCTTTATTGAAGCCAATATGATGCATCTATTTAAATCTATCTTCCTTGTTTCTGGCTACTCTCACATAAAAAAATGTTTTATATTCTCACCTGAAGCTACACTGCAGCCACATAATATTACTTAGTACAGGGCATAAGGTAAAATTATGCCAACAATAGATTACTTTTAATCACAGACTCTTTTGAGAGGGCGGTGGCTGATACATTCACAACTAGCTTCTCAAGTCCAGTAGAGGGGAACATGTTTCTCCTTGTGCTTGAAGAAAAGTATTTACTACATCTAGTTTGTGCTTTCAACCCCCCTGGTGCCCCTTAGGGCAATGAGATCCCAACATGCTCCAGGTTGGGTTGCAACTGAGTGAGCTGCATTACTGCAGAGCAATGTCCTCTAAATAAGGCCTTGGGTATAACACAGCACACAGAACTTAACTTCTAGGTTAAATCCAAGTCACTGACTAGTCTTACAGCCCATCCTGCATCAGAGCTTGGAGTTCAGCCTCTACCTCATCCAAGCTCCAGGCACCCCCTGCTCAGCTTCAGAGCTCTGTGCTGAAGGTAGTGCAAAGTAAAAGTACTCACCTGCTGGACTTTGCTCTGTGTTTAAAGGCAACAAAGCTTTGACCTTGTCACATTCAGCTAACCATTTGATTTAGAAAAGACATTTCACAAAGCTGGAATCTCTGCAATCTCTTTGCTTTCCCTCATCATGACCCCTTTAAAGAAGACTCACTCTAATCTGAAACATGTAGATAACCACAATGAACTCCTAGTTAAAAGAAAATAAGGTATATTCAATCACAAATCCTGCACTGTTTTCTAAGGAGAGTTCAATGACTTCCTAGTTATCAGAAGACCATCAGAATTTGAACCCTCTTATCAGTCTGCTTTCAGGGCCAGTTTTGCAGCACTAAGAAGCATCCCATTACACTAAGTCACTCTGTATTTGTGGATATAGGAGATACTGCAAAAAGCCCTGCTAGCCCACTCTTGGCTGATTAAGACCATTGGCCTAAAGGTTGTGTAAGTCTACTGCTCTTAACTACCCCTTTTTATGGCTGAGAGCAAGTGACAGACTCTTATTTCTGAGACAGTCCTATATTAGGATTCATATCTCTCCATACTTCAGAACATACAAGTAGTCCTTATTTAGTTCATGAAGGGGACTATCAGAGCAAAACTGCAAATGGTATTAAGTGTCAGTTGCTTTCTCTGGATGGATCCCAACAGCTTTGTACATGGGCAAAGCTGACAAGATCAGAAATTCACTCAGAGAAATGAGTGAAAAAGCAGTGTCAAGGTCTCTACTGCTGCAACAGACAGAGCAAGATTGATGCAAAAGAGTAGTTTGAGTTATCCATCAAGAATCTTCAGAGAAATGCCCAGTTCCACAAAATTTATGTATTTAATGATACACTGGGGACAAACGGTTTGGATTTTTCAGCTCTGCATTGTTGTTTCTATTTAGGACATCAACCATCCACATCATTTCCAAGCTCCACAGCATGAAAAGCACTGACACAGCTTGTACTGACACAATCTCTCTTCCAGCATAGGCTGCACGCTCATCATCTCAATTTCCCTCACCAGATAATTCTTATTGGCACAACAAAATCTACTCAGTTGTTGCAAAAGATCAAGACACATGAGGCATCTGTCACCAGGAAAAAGCAGAGCTGCATTTCCAAAGGCAAAGGGAAGGTCATTTATGGGGCAGCAGTGAGAACAGTTCCATGATGCATCACATCCATCTTAAATACAAACTACAATCATCTATTTGCACTGCAGGTCTGAGGTCAGTGAGAAGCCCTGGGATGAACAGTGTTCCCCCAGAAGCAAAAATCACCACTGAAAGTGCAGGATATACAACATTAGAGCTTCAAAGGTCTGGTTGCCACCTTAAAGCATCTCCAAGCTTAATGGAAGTAACTACCGAAAACAGCACACTGATGCTGTAGTCCGGGGCACCCAAATCTCTCATCAGATGATTTGGTACCTGCTTATATTCAGGGATTATTTCCACCATCTGACTACCTCTGGTTTTCTTCAATAATTACAGTGTAACAGATAGCCTTTTACCACTTTTTTTCTCCAAAGTTTACTAGCAAGGACAAGAAAAAGTAAGGCAATCAGTATATCACAAAACACCTTTTGTTACTAATTCAGTAAACTAGAACTGCAAACACAGTTCACATTTCAAAAGGAGAGAGAAGAGCCAGCTGCCTCCCTTTCCCCAATCTAGGGGACATTTGTAAGCAGGACAGGCAACAGGGAGATTCTAATCTGTTAGAATCAACATTTTAAGTCAGAGAGCTTGAATACTGCTCCAACCTACTGCACGGCCCAACGCAGTAAAGCACAGGCTGTCTGAGAGACTTGACTTTCACAGTAATTTAGTACCACAGCCTTTCTGTTAGCAGCCCTAAAGCAACAATCGGGTTACATGTTCCTTCTTAAAGGCTGCAAAACAGCAGGCTTTTGTACATTGACCTCAAGAGTCGCTTCTTTGGCACGAAGTAGTGTTTTCTCTCCCGAGGCTGAAAAAGACCAACATCTCAGAAAAACATGGCAAACTCCATCACCAGCTACTCCTCTGTTGTCACCACACAAGCATTACTCTACTTCAATAGAAACAAGGCTCCTGCATTCTTTAAGAAATCGGCAAGCCTATACATCCTCCAAGTCATCTTCTCTGGGGATGTACAAATGGGTTCCACAGTTACAAAAAAAAATAAATGCATCTAAAAGCTTTCATTTCAAAAAAAGGAGCTAAAACAAAAGGCAATTTTTGTTTGGGACATTTTTTTTCTTGGCCATTCAGAGAACAGGAAACCCTGAAATACCACATACAGATCTTCAGAAAAACTGACAATATCCAGAACAAGTTCAAGAGCCATATCACAGCATAAAGACTGCAGGCTGGGAAATCCACAGTCAATGCATCTGCGCTGTGCTGTTCCTACTAAAACGCCAGATTTTGATTTTATTTTTGCAAGGCATTTTAGCTGCTCTGGCTTTCCCACATCTCTCTTAGAGTTTCGGCTTGGCCAGCCGCTCCAGACCTCCCCGCATCACCACGCAGAGATTTTTGAACTGTGAGAAACATGTTCTGAAAGCATTTTACTCCTATCCAAGCCCAAGAAAGACTAGAAAGTAGGAGGGGGGAGAAGAAGAAAGAAATCACATTTAAGCAAATATTTCTCCCCGCCCTATCGACCTTACAAGTCGAGGGTGTTTCCTACCAGCAATGACCAAATCTGTTCTGTCAACTTTAGCCCTTTCCCTCTTGCCGATGCCCGTGGACAGTTCATTCGCCCCTCCCGGCAGCGGCCCCGCGGCTCCCCGCCGAGGGCGTTCCGGGCCGCCCCCGCGCTGCCCGGCAGGCTGCGGCGCACCGATCCCGGCTGCTTTCCGCCGTCCCCTGCCCATTCCCTCCGCTCCGCTTGCCCCAGGGGCACAACGGGATTCCGGCGGAGGAATGCCTCCGCGCTCCCAGCCCCAGTCCCCACCCTCCGTCCCGGAGACGCGGTTCCCACGGTTCGGCGCCCACCGACCTTTGCAGCAGCAGCACTTCGCCAAGAGCCATCCTACACCGGAGCGGGCGGGATAGCCGCGCCTGCCCGCTTTCATGCTGCCTGTGGGCTGCTCATGGCCAGGAGCCACCGGCCCGCTCGGGAAAATAAAGCAACAAATCACAAAAATAAATAGTTTTTTAAAAAGCCTTAAAGCTCAAAAAAATATATAAGAGTAGCTAGCCGTGCTCAACGGCCGAGGCGGCTCCCAGCTGCCGCTGTCCTCGCCGTGCCCGGCGCGCACCTCCGGGGGCGGAGCGGGGCGGGGCGGCCCGTAGCCACCGCACCGCCTTATGCAACCGGGCGGCGGCAGGAGGAGCGCCCGGAGCGGGGCTTGCGGCCAGCCAGGGCTGCGGCTGTCTGGGAGGAAAGGAGTTTTCAGGGGGAAAACCCACTGTAGCTGCACTCAGCAGGGCAGAGTCCGGAGCCGGTACGAGAATAAAAACTGCCTGGGAGGAAGTTTGCTAAAGCTCTGATATGTCGTGGAGAAGGTTCCTCCGCAGTCTTTATAAGGCAAAACTTGTACTGCTGTGATGATCGTGGTTTTTTGTTGGTTTGGGTGGGGATTTTTGTTGTTTATTTAAGTTAACTTTTTTCCTCCAGTGCCATGCCTTAGCTTAAGTATCTGACAGCTGAAAGTTCCTACAACTAGTTGAAAACACTGACCAGTCTGTTGTGATCTCAGCTGTTCTCCCTGTCCGCTTATTGCAGCAGCAGACCTGCCCGAAGCACTGTAGGGTAAATGCTTACCCTTCTGACACATAGACCAAGACACCGAGATCCAGAAGCACAGTGTGCCGAGGAAGATGCCAGCCTGCTGTGTTAGGATTTCCCACCTGAAGCATGGAAAACTGGAGGTGTTAAAAATGTTGTAAACCTTGCTGGTGGTGGCTGGTAGGAGAGGTCAGGCAGGATTCCAGTCTGGTATCATCACAGTTTTGCACTCTTGCTTTGAAAGCTGAACAAACCCAACAAGCCACTTCTCCCTGGCATAAATACGTATTCAGAGGGAGCAGCAGGTTGGAGATGTGCTGTACTTTGTGCCTATGTGTGCCAGGACTTCTACCTGAGCAGGCATGGTCATACTGATGCCACGGACTAAGGCTTTTGGTTTGACACATAATGGCTTTGGAGTAAGCAACACTTCTGTGGGAACAAGGGCTGTTTCTGGGCAGGAGGTGATAGCTGTGGCTTCAGCATGGTGTACACAAACCCACGTAGGGTTGCACCTTCATTGTGAGTTCTGTTGGTTGGAGGAGGTCTGTGCTGGGTGATTTCATGTAGCTGCTAGGTGGGACCCTGTGGACCCTAGAGCCATCCTGGCAGAAGGACACCAGTACCTACTGCCAGAAGAGTGCCAGAGACCCTTCCTGAGAGACCTCCTCCACCACAACAGCAAATAGAAACCCTTCCTGTTTCACTTCTGGCTGAGTTGTAGGAAATCTACTTTGGCTACAGCACCACTGGAAATGCTGTCAACCTCATAACAGGTGTGGAGCATGCAAAATTTTCCTGCCAATGCCCTTGAGCACCAAGGTGCTTTTCAACACATAAGAACAAAGGGAACCTTAACTCTGTTTCTACTTTGCTGCGTGTTGTGTCATTCTTTGACTTGGGTCTTTGCCCAATCTGGGAGATGCAAGGGAATGTCTCAAGGGTGCACTCAGGGCTCTTGTGCCTGTAGCAGGGAGATAATAGGTCTCACTGGCAGCAGAAACCACAGCTGCAGCTGGAGTAGGAAGAGGTGGACTCAGAACCAGTTAGGACGCTCCTGTCCTTCCGTGCCTCTCCCTTTCCCTATAGACCATTTGCCCCTGCCATGGTGCCCTAGGCAGCAGCTCTTCAGGTGGCTTTGTTGGCTATGTGAAGTGTCAGGCAGTAACAAGGCACCAGCTTAGGGCCTCTGAAGGATTCGGGAAACTTGTAGCAGGTCTCTCTTGAGAAGAGAGCTCTTCACTTCTCTGTTTTCTCCTTCATACCACTTCTCTCTCTTTTCTAATACACTGTCATACCACACCCACTTTTGCCCTTCGGGCTGGCTGCCTCCCATCTAAATCCAGCTGCTTGATGCAAACAGAAAAAAGAAATAAGATGAACATGCTCTTCACTGGCATCTTGCTGCTCGTGTGGCATCTGCCTGGATGGGAGATACCAGCTCGGAGGCAGGAGCAGTCCCTATACAGTACCCACTATGCCAGAGCCCTGCTCTGGTAGGTCTTAAAAGTCATCCTAACAAAACCTTTAAGACTCCTTATTGAAGAAACGAGGAAACATCCTACAAGTAACATGTCGCCCTTAAATTCCCGCGATTCCCAGAGGAGCAGGCGGCTGTAAGGACCTGTCTCGGCAGGAGCAGCCCGTGCTTGGGGCGGGCAGCCCCCAGCGGTGGCGGTGCCGGTGGGCAGGGCTGGCAGGACACCTGGCGGCCAGCCCCTGCACGGCGGCGGGGCGAGGAGACCGGGGAGGGGGAGAGGCGAGGCTCGAGAAACGGATTGCTTAATTAAAACAGAATTGAAGTCATTATTGTGAAGGAAGCAGGCTCTTCCCACCCACCTTCCGAGTTATAGCAACATTGTGATGATTGAGAATAAGTTACTCTTTAAAACTACATGTATCTCTGCATACTCACTGCTGAATTATACATGCCATAAATATTTAACAAAATAAGACTGAAATACATATGCTTAATAATCACACCATATCAGTTAGCTCCTGTAAAGCAGAAGAGGAGACACGCTGTGGGTGCAGTCTTGCTCAGCTTCAGCCCTGGCTGAGGAAGATTTCTGTCATCAGTGTCAGTGGAAACTACTCCGACAGCTGTGTTGAGCCTTTAGCTTCAAGTAGAGAGTTCAGCCTTTGGAAAGTTCTTTCCTTTTGGAGTGGCTGAGATCGCTTTGTTTGTTCAGCCTGGAGGAGACTGAGGAGAGACCTCATTTCAGTCTACTGCTTCCTCATAAGGGGAAGTGGAGGGGTAGGAGCTGATCTCTTCTCTCTGCTGACCAGTAACAGGACCCATGGGAACAGTACAGAGCCCTGCCAGGGTAGGTGTAGGTTGGATATTAGGAAAAGATTCACCCAAGGGGTGGTGGAGCACACTGGAACTGGCTCCCCAGGGAACTAGTCACATCACCAAGCCTGACAGAATTCAAGAAGCATCTACAAAATGCTCTTAGATACACGGTGTGATTTTGGGGTTGTCCTGTGCATAGACAAGAGTTGGACTGATGATCCTTGTGGGCTTCTCCAAATCAGGACATTCTATGATTCTATGAAATAGAACTATTGCAGATACCACATGGGGGAAAATTCTGCCCAGCCCACTTGCACTAGTTGAGGAGTGAAGAGATGTTTGCTTGGGACTAGAAAGGGTCCTTAACCTCACTGCCCATGCTCACATTGTATTTTTCATGTTAGCATTGGACAGAGTGCATTATGTGTGACTCTGTGGTCCCCGAAAAACATGTATGTCCCCTGGCAAAGAAAACGTTCCTGCCCTTGCTCTAACCTATGCCTGAGTTGCAGAAATTCTTCGAGGAAATATCTCCTTGCACCACACTCCAAACACAGTCATTGCTATCTACAGTGGAATGGCCAAAAAAATGTTCCATCCTGACTTGCTGCACCTGAAGCTGAGGTTATGAGTAGTGTGCTTGCACCATGGCTGAGTGTGCTGCCCTGTGCAGCATAGACGATGGAAGGGAAGTAATCTCAGCCTAAGGTCAGGATGCTGAGGAAATTAGTTCTGTCTGCTCTTAAATACACCTTTAAAAAGGCTCCAGGCACAATAGTTGCTTTATTATGAAATCTGAGAGAGTTTGGAGAAATTACTTCTGCTGTAGAGGAGAAATAAGTTCTAATACTTTTACCAAATACTTTTGTGCAAAACTTGGGGTGAAAGGTGGAACATAAATTTTTACACTGTTTCCAGTGCTCCCTCGTATCTGCAACAGCTCTTTAGTTTTCTTAGGTTATAAACTGAGAGACCTATCTAGGAAAACACAGGATGTGAACTGGCATAGCTTCACCCGGGTCAACAGAAATGCAGAGAAATATGCCTGGCCCAGATTGCCATGGAGGTCTGTAATGTAGAACAGCAGCAACAACATTTCTCCCACAGTAACAGGTGCTGCTTCTCTCCCTCATCACATGTAGAGAGAGATGAATAATGTAATAGCAGTCAGGAGCATCTGTTCATTACTTATGCAAGTCAATCTTACATTGTGCTTTAGGGTGTAAAGTGATCTCTGCAGAAAATCCATCCCTACGGGCACCACTAACCCTGAGTGAGATGCATTATGGCTGATTTATTTTTTTAATCGAATTAAGCTTAAGTATTAGCTACTCATTTCTTAGGAGGGAATAGGAAACCAGCTATCTAACAGAAAGAACTCTTGGATGGCAAAAGGAAGATTGATTAGCCCAGTTTTAAATACATCATTTAAATATGTGATATGACTTGCAGATACATGTTCATGCAAGGAGATGCATGAAATTCAAGCTTTGTTAATAGGGAGGGTTAGGTACCTCTGCAGTGCAGTTCAGATGGTGCAAGCAGGTCAGTAAACACTGACATGTTGAGAACCAGTCAGTGAAAAACAACAGGAGCAAGGACTTAGCAGAACTGTTTTTTTGATTATTGTCTGGACAAATGAAGAGGTACACGACAGCCTAAGGAGCCCAGTAGATCCTAGCTGTCTTGTTTCATTACTGGTTCTCTTACTTCTTTCCGAGTAACTTTAGGGGAAAATATGACCATTTCCTGCCTCAATTTTCCCGTGTGCTATAAAATATTAGCATTTCACATTCCCTTTAGAGTGGTCTAAAACAGAGATTAGACATCCTACACTGAACAACAAGAAGAGCTGTTATTGTCTGATGTGTCTTGAAATGAGTGTGGCAAATATGTCTTTGACATTATTGGCCTTTAGATGTAGAATTAAAAAGCACCTTGATCAATATGTCTTGCCTGTAAATGCTACTCACAAAACCAGGTAAATCTGAACAGCTGGAGGGAAAGTAGATTGGCAGAACAAAGCACTCCTTGCTCAACCAGCACATTTTAGTACATTATTCTTGGCTCTGGCTCCAGCTATTTTCAACAGTGCTAAACATTCATTAGATTAAATCAAATGAACCACATTCTTTAAAAATAGCCAGCGCCTTGTGCTGCCAGTTGGAAAAAACAACAACTTTATTGGGTATTAAAACAGATCAAATAAATTAAAAATAAATAAATAAATAGAGTCATATTCCCTCCTGGCACAAGAGAGCACAACTCCAGGGAGAGGTTTTTGGCTCCTCAGTTTGGCACAGTGGTAGGTAAAAAAAAAGAGGAACATTCTCAACTAGCTAAAACAAACAAATTAAGATGAACTAGAGACAATCCAGCAGAAACTCCATGTTGAACTGCAATGCAGGCATATGTTCAGCAAATGTTAGATTATGTCATTCCTGATCTCTCTGCTGTAGACATCAGCATGGGACAGGTTTATGGCTACTTAGAAGAATTGCCATGACCAAACAGCACCCTGGCTCACCAGCTCTACTGTAAAGCATTAAAAGCCACAGCCAGACCTGTCTCTTCTGCTGAGATGGACCTCACCTTTCTGTACTGCACAACTCACCTCTCCCAAACATCAGAAGTTCCCTACTGACACTAGCCTAACTTCCTTTCCTGATTTACAACCCATCTTTTTCTTTCTCTGCATCCTATTAACAAGGAAGAGCCTACAAAAAGGAAAAAAACAAAAGAAGTTGCTCGGAGGCTTAATCCCAAAAGCATCTTAAAAAGATCATGAAATAAACAGCATGAGGTGGACAGCTGTAAAGCAAGATACATACACTTTCTCTCATGGGATTTAGTCTGTTTTAAGGGAACTTAGAGTTGCTCCCAAAATATTCACATTGGTAAAATCCAAGAGAGTTTCACCCATTCTTGGCAGCAGAACAAACCTGCAGAATAGAAGTGCCCCTTCAACCTCCAGCCTAACTTTGCCTCTCAGGTATCTCAGAACAGATTCCTACATTGCCCAGTTCCTCTGGTTTCCGGCATACAGTTTCACTTTATATATATCATTTGCTGAGAGTTTCATCATTCATCATTCTCTTTGCTGCTAAAGAGAACAGTTAGAAGCTGGTGTATGGTCCCTCCCTGCTGCCTTCCTCCAAGACCTCTGCACATGGTTCACCTGCCCCTGGACTGGTTCTACTGCTTCAGCAAGGTCTTGTATGAGCAGAGAGGACTTATCTGACCCACCAGCAGTACCACCAGTTGAGTTACACAGATAAGGCTGCAGCAAAGAACTTCAACTTAGAATCACAGAATCATAGAATCATCATGGTTGGAAAGGACCTTCAAGATCATCAAGTCCAACTGATAGCCCTACACTACTGCTATCCCTAAACCATCCCCTGAAGTGCCATATCTACCTGTTTCTTGAAAACTTCCAGGGATGTTGACTCCACCACTTCCGTGGGCAGCCTGTTCCAACACCGCACCGCTCTTTCGGTGAAGAAATTTTTCCTAATATCTAACCTAAACCTTCCCTGGCACAACTTGAACCCATTCCCTCTGGTCCTATTGCTAGTCACAAAGGAGAAGAAGCCAACATCTGCCCCTCTACAACCTCCTTTCAGGTAGCTGAAGAGAGCAATAAGGTCTCCCCTCAGCCTTCTCCAGGCTAAGCAGCCCCAGCTCCCTGAGCCTCTCCTCACAAGGCCTGTTCTCCAGACCCGATCAGCCTAGTTGCCCTTCTCTGCACCCTCTCCAGCACCTCAGTGTCCTTCCTATACTGCGGTGCCCAAAACTGCAGGCAGTATTCAAGGTGTGGCCTCACCAGTGCCAAGTACAGGGGCAAGATCATCTCCCTGTTCCTGCTGGCCACACTATTCCTGATACAAGCCAGGATGCCATTGGCCTTCTTGGCCACCTTGCAAACCACTTTAACATAAGAGGTCCAATAAGTGGAGCCACGTACCAAATTATGTTAGTATGGTATTGATTGGTGCTGGAGAGCTATGCTGGATGGTGGACACATCCTGAACCAGCTATTGGTCAGGATAAAAAAACCCAACCCTTTAGCAGAGAAGAGTGAAATAAAAACTTAAAGCAGATTTTTTTGTTAATTTCCTGAAGCACTTATCTCCATTAGAGCAGAGACATATCTTTGGGAGTTACTGTGAGACCCAGTGATAGGACACACAAACCATTAAAGTACTGCAACATGTTTTGGCTCCTGTGTTACTGCACTGGGCCTCAGCAAGGAAATCAAAAGCCTATCTCAGCCCATCATAGTCTGCTTTCCAAGACAAACAGGAGCCTCACCCACTTGTGCATGACAAAGGTGAGACTAATACTATTTGTGACCTTGCCTGTCTCAACTTGCCTGAGGTTGTTCTATACAGATAGTAGAAACCACAGCTAATTTTCTCTTTAAATGGCATTTCTCCTTCCTTAGAGTAAGTTGTTACCTTTTTTAGTTTGTTGGGTTTTGTTTTGTTCTTTTTTTTTTTTTAAATGGAAGAGTATTCAGACTATTTTTCAGAGATGTTTTACAGGGACTTGCAAGTTCTGTTCATCACCTATTCCTCATCCAAATACCCAACACAATTATGGTTCAAGGCAAGCTAAAAGAAAAATTTAAAAACTGGCACACACCAATGTGTTGTTAGAGAGAAATTTTTCCCTCTTTGACCAGTCTGGAGGAATTGAACTGGAATTAGAATAAAATTCAATGTCAATATTATAAAAGCTTGTATTTATTTGGGCCAAATTATTGCATTAACTGTTTTTTCCACTTCCTTTTTTCCCCCCTTCAGGTTAAAAGAATGCAGGGGACTTCTTACCAGGCAATGTTTAGGATGGCAAAGCTGTTCTGATTTACAACACCAGATCTAAGACAAACATAGAAGAAACTATAAAACTGTTATTGAAGCTTACAGCAGGTATAAATAACAAGGACACACAGAACAGGCAGCCTGGTGTGCAGAGAACTAGAAAAAAATAGTTTTTAAGTATTTTATAAGCTGGTGGAATGACTGTCTAGAAAAGAATGCTCTGCTTTTACCAGTGTGAAGCACCTCTACCTGCTTTCATTCTTTAGTGCCCACATATCAGCAATAGTGGTATTTTTAGGATGCTAACTCTCTGTCAGGCAGGATTTCTGCTGATGTCCTGTACAGAAATGCTGCTCCTGGGAATGTCAGTGAGCAATTGCTAGTCTAGCACCAAATACTCTAGAAATCTCCCTTTTGCCTGCTACTATCAAACATCACCAAAAGCTGGACTTCTACACATTGGTATTTCCAGTCACTGCAAGACAGAAAAACCTGTTGCCTTTCTGTGAGAGAGCCAAGGAGATGTCATGGAGTATTTTTTAATTCCTGTGTTCAGCCAAACTCTCAGTATGAACAGCTCCACATTACATGGTAGTTCCATCAGCAATTTGAGTTGTCGAGAGCCAACAGCCCTGCCAAACCCCTTTGTTGCCTTTTCTGTCTCTCCCAGGTGCCTAATCCTTCCTGCTGCTTCCCTTGTGCCAACAGAAATGTTTGTGCAGCTTCACAGTGAATCTGATCCGCAAATGGATACACGTTAAAATTAACCTAAGTCAGAAAAAAAAGTTTGTTTTAGTCCAGATTGGTTCTCTGATCTGCCTTGATTCTCCTGTCATTATTCTTCAGGTTGTACTACAAAAGCCTCTGGCTGCTTGAATAGACACGAGTCACATACCTGATTCTAAGAGAGGTTCAGCCTTCCCATGCAAGACAAAATGGGTCCTTCCATGTGGCCAACTATCTTTTCCTCATCAGGGAAAAGCACCAGCCCCCAGTGCTGCTGACATCAGGCCCATTCTGCTATGCCTGCATGTCCCATAACAAGTTTTATGATGGCAATCAGCAGAGAGCGGAATGTGCATTTTGGCATCTTTATGTGCAGAAAGATGCACCTTCAGAATAAGGAGAGGCTGTAGCAGATTGAGCACTGCAGAACATGTATAGCTCCCAGGTGAAGGCTGTGTACAAAGCAGCTGTTCTGTGGAGCAGCACTCTGTATACACAGCACAGTTACAGCAGATTTGTCTGAGCAGATGTGCAATGGCCATGAAGACTACTGGAGTGTAAAGGCTGAACCACCTTCCTCTGCTATCCATGCACAACACTGCTTTTTAAGTAAGCTTTTTCACAGGTTAGCATGGCTTTCCTTTGTAGTAAGAGCACCCTGATTCTTTCACGTTGCATGAAACTTAAATTTGACTTTTGCACTCAGTGGAAGGAAAAATGTTCTTATTTCACTGAGTAAGAGCCCTGCAAGAGTTAATAAATTCCTCAGTGCTGTTTGGCTTTTAAGGAAAGAATCTGTTCTCCGATACCTAAATGCAATTCCTATAGATTTCCAAGGAAACTGGGTGTATGTTCCTTGGCAAAATGAAGCTATTAACTTAAAATTCTGGAGATACATGAAATCTGCAGAAAAAATAAAGAGCTAGGTACAGACTGAAAGGAGTAAAACTGAAATGTATGAAGACCTAAAAATGCTTTTTCAAAGTGTATCTTGAGTTGAAAGATAATAAGTGTTTCTCCCTAGTCTGGAAAACAGAAAAATGCCCTTGAAATATGAACACTCAGTGATGCTATTTAACTTGTTATCTCTTTGGCTTGCAAAATCAAAGAGCAATGAAAAATTGTAGTTTAGCATGAGGCAGTTTAAAGCTATTGGTGAGAAACCTGGAACCTTAGATTCACTTCATGAAAACAGGAGTCACCACACACACATGATCTGCAAATTGTCTTGCTTAAGAGAAGAAATTTGGGCTGCTTTATTATGTTAAGTGTTGGATAGTGTGTTACTACTCTTTCTGTCAGAAAGAACACCTATAGAAAGACTGGTGAATATCCCAGCCTTTACTGCAATATACAAGCAACTATCTCTATTTTTATGCTGTGTAAAATGTCATTTGTTTTTTCAAACTCCGAAAAATAAAAATAAATACTTATATCACTACATTACAGTTCTGCAGAATCAATAATTATTCAGTGCGTTTATGAAGAATGTATGACAGATCTTGTAAAATAGTACCTCTTAATGAATGCTCAGAAGACAAGAATTGTTTAACCTCTTCTAATAAAAAAGAGAACTGTTTTTTAGCTGTTCTGAACTGGGAGATACTTGTTTAAATAGATTTAAGGAAAATTTGGGATTAATCTAAAATAAGCAAAACTGACATTGGTTCAGGCTTTTTTTGCAAAATGTAGAACTTGGGAGTAACTGCTCTGAGAAGAGGCTTGCTTAAATTACAGGAAAATCAAGCTTCTTGTGTCAGGTTCAATATATCAAATCTGTGCAGTGTGCTGAAGCAGATATACAGAAACATAATTTCAATTACTTGAAATACATTATTTAATACACATGTGCTTTGCATTGCAGTTTGCCTATGTCCAGCTTAGACTGATCAGGGAAATAGGATTTTTAGCAGAGCCTGTTCACTTCAAAAGATATTCATAAAATATTTGCTTAAGATTAGCAACGGAAGGCCCAGCCCATCAGTGCACAGGACTTGCAGGGTGCAATTACTGCATTTAGGATTAGTCCCTTTGCTGTCTGGAAGCTGAAAGAGTGAGAAGGCAACATTTTAGGGAAGCCAGAATCATCGATCATTAGTATTTGTGTTACTGCCATTCTTACAAGTACCAGTTAGAGGTACTTGTGATGATGCGATGCTATTAAAAAGTGCATCCACTGTTTGACATTAAGTTAGTAGGGAGGTCAGGCATGAACCCAGAATCAGCAGTTTGTTTTTTTCTTCATGCCTAAACTTCAAACATTTCAGGGAAAAGGATCAGACAGTAAGTTACAGCTTACTGAGCAAGGCAGGAAACCATGAGGAACACAATAATGAATGATGGCTCATTGAAGTGGGGTGTACAGCAAAAAGCCTAGGCAAAGAACCCATATCCCACTCTCTCCTCCTCAGTCCCAGATGGATTACGGTCTGATGGCCATCTGTGAATCTGCTAAATTTAGTCTGGCCTCAGAGGAAACACAAGACACAAGCTATCCACATGCTCCTGTTGCTCTTTCAGGATGACCTTCCTGTTAGCTTGATGGGCCAAGTGCTACAATACAAATCGTCCCTTCCCACCACACTACATGTATTTCAAGACACGTGACTAAATACAGAGGAAATAGATTTTACTCAAGGAGCTATTTTTACTCCTCCTTTGGGCTGCTTCTTTTTCACTAGTGGGGCAGAGGCATGGAGATGTTATGGCTGCTGGCTTCAGATCAGAGCTACAATAAAACCCCATGCTACAAACCGAACTCTCTCCTCCATCTGCTAGCTCTGCTGTCTGCAATGCACTGAGGTACCACAGCTCCAAGGAGGAGAAGAAACAAAAGGCATCTCTAAGGTTCCTATAGAGCTAATAAAAAGAAACAGACATCATTTCCACATCATTTTCAGTAGGAGCCTCCCCTGGATAACTGTATAGAGAGAGCCTTGGGTAATACCTGACCTGACCTAGTCTCTTGAACCTCAGTACCACAGCAGGATCCTGAATCCCTTCTCAGTACAACAACCATTGCTTAGACTCAGTAAGTACTTTTTGTGGAGTTTCTTCAAAGGTCTCTCTCTCTGCTCTGAGCCTCCTAACACAAAGGAAGGCTGAGATCAGCCTTTTGTGCAAGGATGTGCTAGGATCACTGGGAGAGCTGGGGACTGGGCAGGACAGGCTTTCTCTAGCTTAGGGTCCTTTGTATGGAAGGTGCCTCTGGTCTTCCCCAGAGCATATGGGATGCTACACAGTCCACATAACTGCAGAAAACTATCTCACTTAATGAATTAAAAGTGTAGTGTTTACTCAGTAGAGCTGTCTTTGGCCTTTGCAATGTCCCAACAGTTGGGACATCAATATGTGAGCAATAGAAATTAAAGGCTCCTTTTCCAGCAGGTCTTTAAAGGCAAGCTGGGAAAATAGGACTAGCACAGTCTTGTTTGTCTGGGTATGAACAGCTGATGTTCTCTCAGGCTGTCACCTCTCAGATGGCCTGTGGGATAGGAGAGGGTTGCTGCTACCCACCCATCACCTAAGCAGCTAGGTCTTGGCAGCAAGGACCAGCTGAGAGCTCCTCTTCGTCTGTGAGTGAGCTGCAGCCAAGTGGAGAGGGTCTTGCTTCTCTGCAGGATAGGGAAAGGGGTGCTCTGGGACATCTTGATACCTGCATTGAGGAGCACAACCCTGTCCAATAGTGTCTTGAATATTTGAGTTGGCTTAACCTGCCCCTGAAAGCATGGCCCTAGGAAGGAAGGCTGGGAAGGCAGGAAAGCCAGGAGGGCATGGAGATTTTGTGGCCCTGATCTTCTACAGAATCTGTGGGAGGAAATGCAGCCCCGAGCCTAACATGAAGAGGGACTCTCTGATACATTATTTTCCTTATGGAGAAGCATGATGCCTTCGAACAATGACTTAACAAGAAAAATTCAGCAGGATGTGAGGATCTTAGAGAAACATCAGAGCCGGCAGAATGCATGGCTATGTCTCCTTCTCTGCCTCATCTTAAAATGCTTAAAATTGTTCTCAACACTTAAGACAGAAATAAGGCAAACGAAGAGAGGAAAGAGGTCCAGAGAGGCCATGAGAGTAAGCCTTTTTAGAGTTGTGATCCCTCTCTCCCTTCCCTTCACTCCCTGGAGCTCCAGTCCTTGACAGGGGCACCCAGTCTGCCTGGCCAGCTCTGTGCTGAGCTCTGCCATCCAACCCTGGACCTGCCAAACCACCATCTCTCCACAAAACAGAAGCGCTTCAATAAGCAACTGTACCTTCTTCCAAAAACTGCCTCTCCAACAAACCCACAAGCATATCTAAAGGAAACAAAAGACCCTTTATCTTGAAAGAGAAGATTTTTCATTTTGGAAAGAGACATTTCAAAAGCACCACTCTCTCTGTGCAGTGTTGACAGAAGCCTGCATAGCAGCAATGTACCATTGCTGTTGCTTCCTTCCGCAGAGACTAGTGTTTAACCCTTTGGAAATGTGATTGTTTGTCTTCTCACAGATCCACACAGAGTCTGGAAACATCCTGCACTATGTTTTCACTGACGCTTTCTCATTTGACTGCTATTAGGGTTTCTCTGCCAGTTTTCCTCTGTTATTTTAGCCAGCCTTGACTAATGTGACTCTCAAAACAGAATGTTTTATTATCTCAGTAGGCAGCAATTCTATCCCATACTCAGTCAGAGCCTGGGACGATGGTGCCAGTATGTTAACGATGTGATACAGGTGATCAATATGATATCTGCTACCAGGAAACCCTATTCTCTGAAAGCCTCCCAGCCACATTAAGCAAAGGTCTCAAAGGTGCTGTAAGCTACGTATTAAAATACTGAGCATGAGTTGCACAATAGTAAAGCTGTTAGTAATGCCAGAAGAGACCTTTAGCTCAGGTGCCCTGACCTTTATGCAATATCAGCTACTGAATTCTGCCAAGTTTTATCCTGTGCTCTCCCTACTTGCTGTACTCCCCAAGTTGCTCCTTGTACATATGGAGCAAGGGTGACCTATGATAAGGATGGAAGAAGCAGCAGGAAAAGCAGGTAGATGGGTCCCACATTGGGGAATCAGGCCCAACAAATGGTGTTGTCTACAAACATTACAGCATCAGTGGTCTGATCCTGATTGGACCATTTGTGATCACAATACATGTGGATTGCAGCACTAGGTGTACTGCTGCTGATTTTCCCTCCAGTTTCCCTGCCAGTCAAGGTGCTGAACCTGTTGGCATTATTGATGAAAGCTCAGTTGGGCACAGCACTTTAAATGTGGGGTTTTGGGTTTTTGTTTGTGTTTTTTTTTTCAGTGAGAAAACTAGGTTGGACACTGTAAGTGAAATTCGGGGTTAAGCTGACAGAGCACTAGGTGGATAAAATTTTACCTCCTGTCAGAAGGGGAAGCAAAAGTGAAGTAAACAAGAAAATTTGCAGGCCTTCTTTCTTTTAAACAAAGACTCCTGTGTTTAAAATAATAAAAACCCACTGTACAAAAGCAGAGCAACTTCCCCCAAAATAGCTCTTCCTGTTTTATCAAAGCATTCATCAAAATTGTACTTCTCCACAAAAATAAAGTTCCAGGTAGAGCACTGGAGGCTTTTTACTTTGATTAGATAACAAAGAAGCTGATGCAATAAATATAATTGACTCTATTGGTACCTGATATGCTCAAAACAAGTCCACATGGCTGAATCTGGCTTTGACTATCTAATGATGCCATACTGAAAACAAGAAAAAACAATGAAATAGAAATACCATGTTAGAGAAACTGGAGTATTAACAAGCCATCAGAACACAGCTCCACAGCTTGCATACAATCTGTATCTGCCTGCATACAACCTTGTAGCTGCTGAGACTTACTGTGGAGGAGAAGTATTTGCCATGCTTGGTCAGTCTGTGCTTAGCTTATCTAGTTACTTAAGTGGTGCTTGGACTGACACTGCTTCTAGATCTTGACTATGCAAAGATTTGTCAGTATAGTTTTGTCTTCTTGTTGTACCAGTGTACCTAACAGGTAAAATCCCTGGTAGAGCTACAGTCATAGTGAGATGAATATCCCTACACAGGTACAGCACATACTTTCAGGCTTGACTTGGTCTACCTCTTAGAAACAATGAAAATCAGATCTCATCATCACCCATTTTGCCAACTATTGCTAAATATTTCTTAAATTCTCATTATTTTTGGATATAATGGAGTCCAGGAGAAGATGTAAACATGGACAACACCAAGGAGGAACACTATATGGTATCTTAGTTCTTCCACAGGGTAACTATGAAGTAGGAGAAAGCACAGAGGTCTGCGATCAAAAGATATTGGTAGGTAGGGAAGTGAAGCATCACCAGCTCTCCAGCAGAGGCAGTCATTGCCCAGTGAGGTAGAAAGGAGTGATGTGGTGGGGAGAAGCTGTGAAGGTCCATGCAAGTGAAGATAAACAGCCATTGTTAGATGAGAGAGAGGAAGGAGACACAGTGGAGAAAAAACAAGTGGGTTTGAGTTATTTAATCTTTCCAGTCCCATTCCTTTCATGACTGCATGGAGCCATACTTGTATACTGAGGTAGAGCACAGGTCCCAAGCCAGACCTCGACAGCCCTTGGTGCCAGCCTACACCATGGCGGTAGCTGCTCTATCATAATTTAATTTAAAAGGAGGGAAAACACAGCAAAAACTTTCCTGATGTGATTTTTCTATGTAAGTCATGTCTTGAACTTGTTGTAACAAGGCTGTCATGAGGCACTGAATGTCAGCAGGAGGAGTCCACATGACCTCTCTTGAAAGACAATCTATACTACAAAAGTTTTGACTCTGAACACTCTTGTTGGAATGGTATTAGGAACAGAGGTGAGGGTTTGTTTTTTTATTTAAATACTGTGTATTTATATTGACAATGGGAGCCTGAGCATTGTTTGCTTACTAGAAACCCCATGACCTGTTTATGTGCCAGTTAAATCAACCGTGTTACCTAATGAAATGTTTCCTTTAGTTCAGAGCCTCACAAACATTTTAATCGACTGTTCTTAATTAAGACTACAAAAAGAAAAACAACTTCTCAGCCTCTACAAGGACAACTGAAGGTTTAATGCAGTGCACTAAAACTTCTGTATCATCCTCACACAGCTCTCCCAGGACATCAGGAATTGTTACCATCAAATATGTTTCACAACAGAGATTGTTTAAATCACAACAGAGAAAGTGTGTGAGCCAATGTAGATCTCAATTTAAAACTCAACAGGAACAGAGACACAATAAAAGCAGCCTAGACTCTTCACCCTCACTAAAATCCAAGCTGTTCTTAAAAACAGAGACATGGGAAGAAATAATTATGTCTTTCCCTACACAGATCACTCTTCTAAGATTAGGAACTGAAGGAAAGAGACTTCCAACCCCAACAAGAGCTGGATTAGCCTCAGTAGCTTTGCACACTAACCCTTTAAATGATCTGCTCTTTCCCACAAGGAGTCGTTACAAAAGCACAGGTCTCAGCGTGATCTCTTTTTCACTGATATCACTCTTCTTTTTACCAGCCTCTTTAAAGCCTTATTCTGCTTCCACACCCAGCCTGCCATCACATCTACCAGCCACAGGGTCTCTCTCTGGCTGTAGGATTGAGTAGGCAATCCCCTAAATATACAAACTGTCATCTGAGCAGCACCAAAACTCCTCTCCCTCCTGCCTGAATTCCGATGCTCTCCCAGCTGATGCACCAGGGCCAACGTGACCCTGCTGGGTAGTGGCGGTGAGATGCTCACCCTGCTAACATACACCTTATGAGACCTGTGTTCCATCTTCAGTTGGAAAAGACCCAATTATTTCTTAGTTCGCTCTGTTACAAGGATCCACCATTGCCACCAAAGCCCTGCTGTAAATTGTCCATCTGCCTGTACAGCAAGATGTTTATTCCTCATGTCCTCCAGAGATATGTATCAGACACAAGTATTTTGTGGGCAGTATCTGGTTTGGGGCCCTGAACAGCATCCCTTCACATATCATCAGCTCAAAACATGGGCCATAAGACCCTTTTTTGAAATGTTTTCTTTTTCCTTTAGTTGTGGAGGTTGCTTAAAGTTACTGCAAGAAATAGCCTTGGTTAGTGTTTGAATTACACTGTGACTTTGATGTTACAAGAAAAACGTTGGGTGAGGGGTCATAAGACAAGAGTTTTAAAATTAAGATTTGATCTAAATGTTTCATGAGCCAAATTCAAATTTGGAATAGGCTGACATCAGGAATGTGCTTGCTGCAGTGTGCTTGATGAATATTGGGTAGGTCATTAAGATGCTTTCTATCCACGTGGATTTCTCAATTTGAAATTTATAGCTTAATACCTTAGAGCTCAATTATAAAGTATAAGAGACAGGAATAAAAGTCACAGCTTTCCTCTGCCCAGCCATGTGGGATAGTTCAAATGGAGCTTCATTCCTAGTGTCATGTGTTTTTCTTCTTCCTTCCTAGGAATGCTAGTCAGAAAAAAACAAACACCCCACAGATTAAGTACAGTAGCAGAGACTGCAGACAAGTTCCTTTTACTCAATGATCTGTAAATCACTTGCAAAAGGTGAATCCCAGAAACCTGTTTGCATTCTTACAGAGGGTAATTGCAAACACTGTCAGATCATCGGAAAGGAAGGACAGGCAGAACTGTAGTTGGGCTCTGAGCTGCAGTCAAGTCGTGAAAAACAACAAAAAAACTGTGTATCCTGCAAAGGAATAGAGCCAGCAGTCAGATGGAAGGCTGGGAGACCTGGAAGTCTCTGCACTTTTACTAATCAACAAGAGAAATCTGTAAAGATATTTCACTACAAAAGGTAGGAAGTGTTCTCTTTTGGGTTTATTCTCTCACACTCCATGCTTCTCCTTTTTCTCCTTTGTTAATTCACTACCTATTGCCAAGGGAATAGTGCAAAAGGGTAAGGAAAAGCCAGAGCACATGTTCAGTTGTGAAGTTTGGGTTTGCATTTCCAGTGGCTTTCAGTGAGGCTGTTTAAAAGGCTTAATTTTTTGTTTGATGAGTACTTGCACTGATGCTCTGCAAAATGTTCTGATGACCCCACCAAATCTTTCAAGCCTTCATCTATTCAGGTGTTGGCTTACATTATTTTCTTTATTCTTTCATTTTAAGGATGCTAGGTAGCTTCTGTGAGACATATGATTTACATTTATATTTATAATCTACCATATAATCTAATTTATAATCTACCATAATTTATATGGTTGGACTAGATGACCTTCAGAGGTCCCTTCCAGCCCAAATGATTCTATGATTCTATGACAACAAGACCAAACATAGTAATTTGCCATTTCCCACTAAGTAGATGTAACTGTGTTTTAATATTGTCAAAACTCTGCATGTTTCTATCATAGATGGCAAAATCTATTAGTAGAAATGTTCTTGAAATTACAGTGCTTGTAAAAGCAAAGAATTAGGTATCTTGGTGTTTGCAAGCAAAATTCAGCTATTGACCTGGTGTTCTGCAACTGTGTGTGTTCATACACTTGAAACAGACAGAGGACACCATTTGCTGTTGATAAATGTGCCACCTTTGTTCTGGGTTGTAGAGAGAAAGGCCAGAAACTTTGGAAGCTTGGACCAAGGGACTCCAAGTCCAACCAATGTCTAAAGCTACTGGAAGTAAAGAAGGACATGAATCTGAATAGTCAGGATCCATTTATAATGCTAATCCTTCCAACATCTCATGACATCAGCAGGCTCTTCCAGTGGCTACTGCATTTTCCCCTTTAAACTTGCCCCTCTGTCTTTATTCCCAGCATCTGTTCATTCAGTTTAAACAATTTCCTGTTTTCCAAATAGAGGGAGAACTGATTAGACACAGAATCTATTTGCTGTACTCTGGCCAAAACTGTGGATTGGGTGGTTATTTTTATTATTTCTAGCAAGACTTCTGGAGATCCCATTAATACTGAGGCTCCCTGGTACAGCTTTGTACATGCAGGAAGAAAACTGAGGCTGGGGGAGGAAAAGATATAAGAAAATAAAGGTCATGAACACATGGTTGGAGCCAGCCAGCCCCAGACTCACTCTGCACATATTTGGAGATGATTTCACAAGAGCCAGCTCCAACCTGGAAGCAGTGGCAGCATATTAAGTGAGATAACCTGCCCCACAGGTAGGCAAAGCATGCTAACTCAGGCTCAGCACTGTGCTGACACAGCCTGGTAGCTCCCAGGTATCAGTCGGCCCTGGTTCACCAGTCCCAGCCTGGCACCACGCTGTTGTTCCATACCTGCAGAGCAATTGTGTCCTGAATCTCACACAATTGTGCTGGAAGAAGAGTCCTCATGTCTCCTGCCAGCCCTCAGCCCCTGCACCACTATGTCTCCATCCTTCTTGAGATTTCCTGCCTCCCTTTCCACAGCCTACTCGTGCAATTTTTTTGCTTCGCTTAGTTTGAGAAGAAACACTTCAACCTCGAGCACTTAAATGAGGTTTGAGTGGTGTTTAGAGACTTACAGCAGAGGACCAAAGCCCAAAGGCTGGACCATGCACCCAGCAGACACGTCTCTGGCTTCCTATGAGTCATGCCAGGCACTGACTGCTCTTACGCCAACCAGGCTGATTTCCAGCTTTACCTTTCTGATAATTCACAGATTTATTCTGCCTGTAAGCAACTGCAGTGTTTCTTGGAGGTCAGCTGAGGACCAGCACAGGCTCCTGAGGCAGTGGAAGCAAGGCAGGGACCCGGGTGTGTGGTAGGGAGGAGAGTCAGCAGCAGGTCCAAGAAGCACATGACAAGTTTGGAGTTTGCACCAGACAGAGCTGACAGCCAGCACTGACTTCACCTCCTCCCTCTTGCAGAGCAGTGCAAGGAAAGCACCTAACAGAGCAAGCCTTAAGTTTCTTATCAAATCTGTGGGGAAAAGCTGAGCTCTCCTCCCCCCAGTTTGGATCAGATGGCTCTTTAAGGAAAACTTTGATGGCAGACCCTGGCCCTACGGTGCTGCTCTGTCCTGGAGTGTGCCCCGCTCCCAGCCTCCACAGTGGGAGTGCAGGCAGGGAGCAAGGAGGGACTGCAGCCCACTTTCAGTGCTTTTTCTCAAAACAAACAAACCCACCAAGCTTAACTTGCTCAAACAGAAACGGATCAAATTCTATTTCCCTTAATGCAGAGGAAAAAAAAATTAAAAAGCCAGTTCAGGTTTCAGGCTTGAAGTCAGGAGTGGGACAACAGGAGCTTCTCCTCCCTGGACCTTATTTGTGTTGTGTGTGGCCAGAAGTAAGGACACAACCAAAAGAAAACCTGTCCTGGACATCTTGAACTGAACTGGTTCTGGTCTAGCAGTCTGAAGAATCTTCTCTGCCTGGCTGCATGAATGCTATATGCAGGACACACATTGCTCAGAACAGAACATCAACTTAATAGGCCACAGACACCACAAGAGACAAACAGTATTTCACCACTCATTGTGGGTGAAGCCCAAGCTCTCAGGATAATACCTGGGACGTGTTTTGTTGCATGCTGATTGTAAAGGATTTTTTCCCCATTGTGTTGTGCCATTACACCCAATGTCTCCAGTTGACAAGTGAATAGAGCATACCAGTACTCACTGGTAGCTTGTTTGCAATGATAGACAGGGAGCAGGGATGTACTAAAACACCACGCACTAGTGTGTACTGTGGCACTCATGAAATAACATATCCACAATTTGGGGCATTCTGGGTGTGTATACAACGTGACTTTCCCTCCCTTTAGGCTTTTAGGCACCAAACCCAGTCCCTTTGTTGCTTAAAGGTCTCATTTTCACCCCGAATCTCAAAGACAGTAACGATTGCCACACAGCAAAAGACGCACACATAAAAACACTGATCCATGGAAATGGAGTTAGGCTAGTGCTGTGCCAATCCACAGAGATCTGGTAACAAAACTCACTGCTGACCAAACAGTCTTTTTTCCATGCTGACTGGAAATCTGAAACAGTCTTAAACCTGCCAGACTCTTGCCTACCTTTTCCTGAAGGGAAGAAGCAATCCATCTCCACACTGCTGCGGGAATGGGAAATGCAGAGAGCGCTGCTGGGGACCAGACCCTCCTGAGGTGGACTCCGCTCCGTGGTCCGAACCAAACACCAGCCTGGCCTTTCGCTTGGCCTCTCCAGCAGCTCCACTGTCTGCCCCACCTGAACGCTCAGCTCACTGCTGTGGCCTGCTGTGAAGTCCTGGAGCACGACGGTTAGTTCACACCCTCCAGACAACTGCCCAGGTTCAACATAAAAGAAAAAAGAATAGGAATAGAAGTTAGAGAGGGCAGGATGAAGGCAATCATCTCTGCATCATATTTACACTGGCAAAGACAGGATTTGTCTTCCTTAAAGCCAAGTTAATCATTTCTTTTGTCAAAGTTCAACAAGTTGTGGCCCTGGTTTCCTTTACTTCTTATTGATTCTGCTAGGCTGAAGGGAGAAATCAAAGCTACCCACCCAGTAACCTTTGAATGCTGGCTGTGGGTGAATTTTCTAGCTGTGGGTGTCCATCAGAAAACTTGCTTGCTTTTTTTTTTCCTTAAGTTTCTTGGGTGGCTTTTTAGACTGCCAATAGCCCAGACTACCTCGGTGCTGTGCCCTCATGGCAGGAAAAATTCCAGCTCACCTTTCCACAGCTGAGCTAGACACATTCCCACATGCCACCAGTGCAGTGAGGAAACAGCTACAATTTTTTGCAAGATAAGAAACATGCCCTCATCTTCCCAAACTCGCTCTGGGGACCTCTTGGGAGACTAGGGAATCCTGACAGGGCAGATCAGAAGAGCTCCTCCCATGCTCTTTGATGGAAAACAGAGGTGTAAATATATAAACGTTGAGTGATTGATTATATGCTGACTTCCAGGATTTGTACCTAAGAATAAATGTATCTTCTTACTTCCGTACTAAGCGCTGGTAACCTGCTGCTTTCCTTCAGCCCCTCACCCTGTGACTCTCAACGAACAGTACCGGTCTCTGTTTAATCACAGTCTCTATACAACCAGAGGCCGGATATGTAAGTGCTTGTGTGTACAGCAGGGCCCTCTTTTGGGTCTTTCTCCTCTACATGCTGCCTGCTTCCCTGAAGCATGCAGGAATCTTTGAGATCCTTAATCCAGTCTCAAATATGATAGAAATTAGTCCACTAATTCAAAAGTTAAGTTATTAAGATGAGAATAGTATACAAGCTGATTCAAAACAGTGTAATATCATAAACTTCCTATTATAAAAGCCTATTATAAAATGTTTTTAAAAATCACTTCTAAATCCAGCTGAATTGGGAGTCATCTGTGAGCATCTCTGTGAAATCAATGAAAACTGTGATCTGCCTATCAGCTTCAATGGGGCAGCCCTTGAGGAGAGCACACTCTTCAGCTGGGACAATCTCAAAATCCCTTGTCCTGGCCCAAGCAAACCCAACTGCACACTCCCATGGGAATAACCTGTCTCCCCACTCAGTGGCATAGTGGTTTGTGTGTCTAATGCAGGTATGAAAGAAATCCCATTCACAGAGGTGATATTTACAATTGCAGAAAGGGGTCAGTGGACAAGGACTGGTTCTCACCTGCCCTGTGTCTCTGCCGTAGATGAAATGCTAGATTTGGGGAAGAAAGAAGAAGGAAATAGTTCTCTGAAAGATTATTTGTAAATAAACAGAGTAAACAAACAAACCAAACCATGGCAGCTGTTTGAGGCCATTTAGACAGAATGCTCACATTAATCCTGGCAGAAAGAGCTCAGTGGGTTGTTGAAAGCCCACAAGAGATAACTTTAGTACCTAGCTATGCAGTTTATCAGCAAACCCATCATTCATCATGCTGACATAATCTCCCCATAACTAGAGTATAGACATTCACAGGTATGGTAAGAAAAAGATACGGAGATTTCTTTGCTATGGACTAATTTAGGAGTTGAAAATCTTTCTGATCCAATATGGTATCTGATCTGGTATGGTATAATTTAAGATACAAGCCCCCCCCCCCCCATTACTTCTCAGTAAATACAATGACAAATCTTAATAAATGTGATGCTTTTCCCCTAATTCTTTCACTGCTCCTTGTCAAGTATATTTTTTTTCCCTCACATTATGCTATCTATGATACCTTCTCTGAAAATAATCCAATCTCTCCTTCTTTTAGGGGGAAATGCAAACAAACTGCTCTATCTACTCCTCTTCCAGAGATGGATTTAAAGCCTCTCCATGTCCTGCATCCGAGTACCACTAGGTGTCCGTGTTTGCCATCACACCAGCAAGTTAATTTGCTATAAGGAATTAACTCTCGCTTGTCTGCAAAGTGCTTATCTAAGTATGCTGTGCAGTGTCTGGCCATGAAAGAGATGATTCTGACAGCATCCCAAGACTCATTGCTTCCAATGATATGGGTAGAGTTTGTTCTAGAATATGAAAAATCTTCTTCAGGTGGTTTGGATTGATTTTTGAAAAAAGAAGTAATTTTTATTGCTTAATCAGGAAAGATGAAACAGCCCTGAAATATTTCAGGGCAAAAGGCCTGGTGAAGACAGTCCTTGGGAAAGTTTGAAACTAACAGGTCATTTCCCAGGGAGTACCAGCATGGAAAGGGTTGCCCTAAGCAGCAACCTGCTTCCTTTGTGCAGATGGACAGCTAACCTAAAACCAGAACATTGCAGGCCTTTATCAATCTCTTCTCAAATAACTAAACATCTGTATACAAACAATTGCTTCAATTAGGGCAACACCTGTAAACATTATCCCAGAGGAGGCAGGTGTGCACCATGACCCTCAGGTACCATCTAGCCCTAAGCTCCTGTTTTCTCTGATTTATTAAAAATAGTGATTTTAATATAATGAGAACTGGCATTAATCATCTCCTTTAGGAGCTGCTTCACACCTGATGTGATCAAGCTCTTCCTCAGCAGGGGAGATATTCACCCCCCTCCAGCTTTAGAGCCTACCTTTGATGCAGGAGAGAGGGAGCTAACCTCCCTTGGCTCCCTGGAAGCCATATGAATTTATATCACCTGCTCCACCAATATTCTCTGGATGGAAACGCGCGCCAGGACTTCTCCATGCTCCAATTGACTGGTTGGAGCCCGTGCTAAAAGAATACATTTTCAGGGAAAGGCCTTATTTTTGGCAGGAAGGATTAAGGAGGTTCCCTTTTAAAGGTGCAGGTGGTAGGTGCAAGAAGTTAGCTCAGGTAGGAGCCCACAGATCATTTTTAGGTGCCAGCCATAAAGAACACAAAAGGAGCTCCTTCATTTTGGCCAAGAACTTGCAAGTTTTGACTATGCCTGTTCTATGTCTTACATACTACCATACCACAAAGCACATTTACTTACCAAATTAGCCCACAGCAAAGCAATCTCTCCAGAAAACTTATATTATACTTGTACATACACAATTTGTAAACCACTGCGGAATAATGCAAATACATCTGATTCCTGGTGACAGAAATCCTTTCACCTATGAAGTGATCCCTCAAGCTACTGGTTAATTAATTTGGTTTTAGAGAGTAATTTTCCAGTCTCACAGAAGTGCATCATGCTTCTCTCTACCTTGGAGCATGCAAATTGGAATACAGATGTGCTGGTGGTTTCTTACACGTATTGCATTTGTTTTAGAAAAAGTAAGAAAATAGAGAATGCCCTTAAGGCTGAACTTCACAGGTAAATGGTTTCATATTTTAACACATAACATTTACTTTTATTTTTCCTGTGATAAAAATGACCATTAAAGCCACTGACTGGATATTTTTAAAACCCAAACAGCAGTCAAATCTCTGTATGATACAACAAGATTGGTGAGAGATATTAAAACAAAAATGACAATGCAACATGCCTTTGTAGAGCATAAAGCATAACTGAAAGATCTGAGACAGGAACAAATCTAATGAATTACACAGCAAGCAATAGCCTTAAAATCAGGAAGAAAAGGAAATGGTAGAAACAAATTGCAAAATATAATGAGGAAGCAGGAGAGGCCCAAGCAGTCTGGAGTGAATGTGCCATGTGTCCTGAGAGAAGCTAGCAGGAGCCCCAGCCTGTCTGGATAATGCCTGCCACCAACAAACCACCTCCCATCCTCTGCATTCACTTGTTCCTGGGCTAGAAAGCATCACTGTGCATTCAGTCTGCAAGTGTTTTCATCAGGATGTTCTAAAACTGACAAAACCTGAGCTAGACTAGAGCCTTGCTCTATGTCACCAGTGTGGGCAGGGACCCAGCCATACAAACCTCCCCTCTCTAGTGCAGGGCATGCTCACTACTCTCTGAGCATTCATGAGAGCAGTTTAAGTCAGGCATTGACACTGGTGAATGAGTTTTGTCACGACTTACACGAGCCTTTTTGCTTCTGGGAACACCCAACACCCAACATCAGCTACGGGATGGTGAAATGCAAGCCACCAAAATGATCCCAGGCACAGACACATCCTGCTGCAGGGGGCACCCAGGCTGCTCCATGTGCAGAAGCTAGCTCAGCTCCAGAGACCAGCAGGTACCAGTCAGAGCAGGATTACCATGAGATGGTCTTTCCTGAATCACAGTATGTGTGTGTGCATGCTACTCCTGCACCTCTTTAGTTTCCAGCCACAAAGCAGCAGCTAGAGGAAGCAAGGCTGAACACCAGAGGCATATTTATCATTATGCTGCAGATGAAAAAGAGCTATTGGGTCACAAGATGTCCTTCGTTACCTCTAAAACAGATCTTATCTAGTACTAAATACACTCCAGTTGAAAGAAAAGTGGGAATGAATAACTCTCTAACAGGGTGAGCAGGGATCTGAGAGATCCCTGGAGAAGGATCCCTCAGGCACTTCTTAAATGGGTAGCTAAATGGTTTATCCTGCAAATGACAAAGGATCTCACACTGATTCTAAAAGATGAACCCAAGTTCTGAGTGGCAAAGAATTGATACTAGTGGTACTGTGGCAGTTGTATCAGCAGAACTCAATAAATACCAGCTACCCTAGCAAATGTAGCTGGACCAGAGCCAGGGCTTTGATGCTGCTGTCTCCTCTCAGCCAGTCCTCGGGCAGATTCTGCATGTACACGAGTGGTTCCTTTGACTCAGTGCTGTATTTGCATCCCTGGTCTGGATGCTGAGGAATGACCAGGCAATCTCATTCCCAGTCATTGCCACTCACAGTCAAGTTCACTGATCAGTTATACGTGGAGTTCTCCATTTCCAATTACACCTCTAGTTTGGTCAGACCCTTCTCACAGTAACAGAGAACAGAAGTACAAGTGTCAGTGCATTATATCTATCTCTCACCGTTTACATCAACTACTTTTGAGTATCACACTCCTTGAAAACACAGTAAGCTCAAGCTGCCATATGTTTGCCAAAGCCTACAGACTGTCATTTGTCTGGCCTAAGAGCTCACGACTGCCAAAAATGTTCTGTCAGTACAGAACACACAAGAGAGAATCCTCTCAAGCAATAGTAAAGTATTTATAAAATAGATTACAATGTAAAGAACCATGCCCAGCCCAACCCACTATACTATTAAAATTCCTGTACCATTTGTTCATATTTATCTCCTTTTTCTACACCTAAAATGCTTCTATTTCCTCTTCAGCATCTTTTTCAATCATAAAATCATATTCAGAAGCAGAATCAGCAGTGCACAGCATCTGCAGATAACCCCCAAAATATTTCAGGTAGATAAGAAGTTGTTTACTCTGCAGTACAAATCTCAAGCCAACATCTGATTTTCAGTCTAAGAATCAGCAGTGAGGAATGAAGCTACCAGGGTCAGAGAAGCTGCTTAGAGTATTGAGATATTTTGAAATATGCCAACATAACTGTAGAAATCCACACTAGCTGGTAATTTACATACATTCAACAGGACACAGAGCTCTGCTGGTTCAAACAAAACATTCTGTGTGGTGTGGAACTGGGTCCTAATATAAATTGCTAGTTTTCTGTTGTTCTTTGGCTTTCTGCCCATCTGTTTTTTGGATGACAGCCAGTTTTGGATAGAAGCATTTAGTTACCATAAACAGCCTATTTCAAGAGAGTGAGAGAGGCAGGGGGAGCAAGAATGGCATTTGGATTCTTATCAGGAGATTAAGAAAAGTGAGGAAGACTGCTTTGACATTGATTCTGCCTGCACTGAAATAGATCCAGGAATTGCCACTCTAGCTGGAGGGCAGGCACAAGCCCCCTGAGTTATTTGTGAATATTTCTGTAATTTTGTAGAGATTTTCTTTTCATTGGGAGGTTGGAGAGAGACATCAAATTCAGAAGAAGCCTTTGAGGAATTCCAGTACTAGAGAATTGCTTTAGTGTTCTTACTTTGTAACAGCCTCTATTTGGAGTGCAAACACTGCGTCACCCACGTTCCTCCCTCTAAAGCCTCTACAGGATGCTGAGCTGAGGCACTCTGGCAATTCTGGTGCATGCTTTGTTGCATTGGCACAGAGGTCTTTCTATGGGGACAGACTGTATGTCACAACCTATAAGCTGAACCAGTAACCTATTACAGTTAGCAGAATTGAGGCTTATCTCTGAGTCTTTCTTGGTCCTCAGGCCCTTCTATCCATCTTCGATAAAGATGGAGTCAGTGCTTCCCACTCTTTCTCTTTTGTCTGATCAAGGAAAGAGGAACATTGCCTGAGCTTCAATCAGAGGTCTCTATATTTAAGCAATTCATCAAACATATGGCTGGGATCAGGGTGACAGCCCTGTAGCCCAAATACACCAGCTTTGCTCTTCGCAGCAAGATAACAACAGAGGCATCTGGATGTGCAGCATTCTATAAATCAAGACATAGTTAAGTTATTTCACTGCGGAAAGAAGAGACAGAGATGGCACACGGGACATATAAATATGCTAACAGAAAGGAAATCTGGTGTTAAGGTCTCAAATAGCACATACTTTTCCTGTTCAGCATCTTTTGCTGGTGTCCCTACCAGACGCCCATATCCTCATTGTGCTGGATTTTGGATTCAGGCATATGCTGACATCTGCAGAACAGCTTGAATGGAGCTGTTTGAATTATTTCTGGAGCCTTTTTTCCAGAAAGTGAGACTAAAGTTGATCCAAATTAAACAGTACATCCAACTATAAAGAATGCTTTTGAAGACAAAGGCGTGCAGACTTTGTTTTACCCAACACATTGAACCAGAGCATCAGTCTGTGTTTGATCTTGTAAGACTGAAGATTTTCTCATGGCATTTGGCTCAGAAAACTGGTACCCAAATTCCATTCCTTTCCCTTCCCTGGAGAAGCACAAAATGGAGCAGATATAGTCTGTGTTTCCTCAGTGACACAGAGCCAGCACAACTGGCTCCAAGCCCTTTCGCTACCAGTGTTGCAGAAGGTGAGAAGGTAGATGGCTGAAACCCTCTAAGGTAATCCCCAGTCTGCCACGCTTCACAGTCACAGGATGTTTTAAACTCACCCAGGGTTAATGAAAGCACAAGGAAACACCGAAATTAGGGAGTACTGCCTTGTTGCTTTCTTTCATATGTCCAGCAGAACCTGAGCAAAGCAGACAACCTTGACCAAGGAGGCCAAGGGTTTCGGTCAACAGATGATTCATCAGACATCAACTCCCAAGACACTGCTAGCACGTACCTAAGATCTGATAATGTATTCTGGCCAGGAACTTTGTGAAACATCCCCAGGTACAAACAGCACAGGCAAAAGATATACACAATTTGAAACAAAGTGATGTTTGAAATAGAAACCCAGTTGTCTGTATGTCCTGCCTGCTACCATTGCAGAAGGAGAATTCAAGTCCAACAAAGCTTTAAAAAGACAAGGGGCAAGCACACTTTGCAAAGGCAAAAGGTGGGCACTGTAAACATCTGTTTTCACCTAAGCAGGGCATTCTGCCCTGGCCAGAGTTTTAAAAAGGGAGGAATCAACCTTCCATCAGCCCTGTTCCCCTTGTCAGACACTGTTCCCAGCTAAGTACGACCCCCACTATTTGCTTGTTGTCAGAGAGCGTATAGCTTTCATGATGTCAACATTAGGGAATGATTAGGATCCACAGGTCCCTGATTATCCACCACTTTTTAAAAACAATATGAAAATAAAAAGTTACCTGAAGAACTAGGAGCAATGACTCACAACAAGCAGGGGAAAGAGCTCAGACTGATGTCCTCTGGAGAAGGAAGCAAATGATATTCAGAGGAAAAGCACAATAAGATCACCCTGGGGATCCTTTAGAACAAAGCAAATCTCACTTTGTGCTCTGGGTCAAATTTGCTCAACACACATATCCCCAGATAATATTTCCTTTATAATCTATGTAATTATTTTAGACAGATATGCTGCTGCCTGAGTGGTTACACTTTTAATGGACTTAGGAAAAGTAATATTTCAATATTTCAGATAATACCTGCAACTGGTATCCCCCCTGTCCTTGTCAAATAAAAAAGCAGACGTTTCCAAGACAAGCAGCTGAAGGTTTCTTCAAAGCAATGTTTTCCTGCTATGGTCCTGCTGTAAGAAGTGAATGTGTGAAGGCAGAAAAGGGATCATTTTCTGCTCTCTTCTTTACCTCAGATAGTGTGCAGGGACTGGAATTTAGTGGCTAAATACCGCTGTGTTTTAGATACAGATAAGCCTGATTACATTAGACAGATACCCTCTCCAATGGACAGCCATGCCCAGCTCCCAGCACTGTTATGAGCAGTGCACAGGGCTGATAAGAGGATCTGCTTTCCTGTGTCTCGGCCCAGCCCTGTGATGCCTATTCATCGCAGACCCCCTGCTGATCCTCACTGACCTCCCTCTGATGCTCTGGACTCTCCTAAAACACATACACACCTTAGCAATGAAGGCTGGCTATCTGAAGGCAGCATGGATAAGGAGCCCAGCATATAGAAATGCAAAAGCAGGCATCTGCACTGATACCTGGTAGGATCATAAGAAACCACAACACTCCTCCTTCAGGAACATTAGTTCTTCAAAATGGGTAAGGATCTGAACACAGAAACCCAAAACATGATGAAGGATTTAAAGTATCCCCTGATGTTGTTTTTTTTCCCCCCTAAATTGTTGAATTCACAAAACAGATGTTTTATATAAAACTGGCTTTGTTTTTAATTGGAGGAGATTATTCCAACTATGTCTAAGCCACATGGTCCTGTAAGTCTGACTCCCCTCTGCTGGAGAGGCTAGCTTGGCATCCCTCTCCTTTTCCAAGTTGTTTCCTTTTTACAGATTTAGTAGCTGCTATTTTTCTTTTTTATTGTTGGTCTCTAGCTCCCATTACTATAAATCAGAGCCTTAGGCCCCAAATTAACTCAAAGGTGGATTTGGATAAGTTGCTTTTAGTGATTTCAGTAGTAGGTTGGTCTAACAGAACACAAAGGAAAATGTAGATCTGGGATGACAGAAAACTCATTGGGAGGAATGATGAGAGCGAGCGACAGTCATCTCCAAGCTGCTGAAGGAAGACCAGGTGCCAGCTGGCACATCTTCCTACCCCTTTTCCCCTTGCAGGTGTCTCACTGAAGAAGGATGTAGTCTACACTAGAAAAAACAGGGCATTTTACCCATCTGACTGTTAGACAGTGCTGAGCGCCAGGCAGGCTTTAGGCTGAAAGAACATGTGATGGCTGAGGACATTGCCCTGACCTAGAATCACACTGGGTATGTGGCTGGGCTTAGCACAGCCTGGCCACCTAGAGCCCAATTCCACTGCACCCAATACAGTCTGCGAATTTTCATCAGCTGAGAGTAATAATCCCTCTGGCAAATTTAAATCACACTTTAAGAGGCTGGAGCAGCCATGTAAACTCTAGATGCTGTTTGGGTAAGGTGCTTGCAGCTAGTCTGATAGCAGCTGAAGGCAGTCGGGCAACCCCATAGCCACTTTTCCCTCTCTCCCAAGCTATTTTCTCTAATGTTTGTAGTTTACTGGTTGTTATATTTAAGTCTCATCCTAATAGTGTGCTCCAACTCAGTGTTCCTATCAATGCCCACATAAAACCAGGCCACTGCTGCTGCAGATAGGCTGCCTGGGTGAACTGTGCTTGAAGCAATGCCCACTTTGAGCAGGAGAGTTTACAAAACTGTTGCAGGCCCATAGCCTTAGTCAGTGCTTGGCACTGTAGGAAAAGGATCTTGAGAGAGATGATTACTTGTGTTTGAGTCCTCCCTATTGATTGCCTTGTCCACTGCTTCCACTGAGCCTTTTCAGCATTGCTGCATGATCTTCAGCTATCACAAAGGGTGTGCAGCTTGAATCCCAACAGTTAAATCCTGGGGCTTTCATTCTCCTCTCCATAATACTGCTATTTACTTGAGGTGACCTCATTTGCCAAGTGATGTAACAGGGTGCACGATCGAGCCTGGCACGTCTAAGCAGATGTTTTCAATGGACACAGAAACAGCATTATGAAATGAAAACATTGCTTAAAACCTGAGCAGCACAAGAGATTACAATGGCCTTTATGCAGATCAGCTTACCTAAAAGAGTGTTGAGAGGCCTTTGGCTGCAGTCATATGCTTCCCTTTGTAAAATGAAAGACTGTTACTTGTACTACTGTAATGTGACTCCCAAAGGAACCAGCAGCTGCAGGTTTTGAATTTTATCATCCTTGGCCTCTCTGTTTGATAGAGTTGACTGGAGCATGCACAGAGGACATCCCTCCCATAAGGTTTTCTTCTTTAACTACAATAACAAAAATGGTTGCATACTTTTTTCTTGTGTTTTGTTTTAGTTTCTAGCAAGGCAATAAATTGTATTTCAAACAAGAATATAAATCCAAGGAGTTTTGTAGTCAATCTGACTTGGTTTTTTTTTTCAGCTGAAAGGAAATGCTCATTGAATTTGCTGTTTACATTTGCTGTCATGCCACATTATTGGGGAGGGCTAAATATGGATCAATGAAGTCCACCACAAACAAGTAGAAGACTGAGAGGAGCCTGAAAGAACTTGCTATGTCCGTTTATCAAAGGATGAGCAGAATAATAAAGTCTATTGAAAAGCACACTCCCAACTCCCACTTCATTTCTTTCTCTGAAGGCACTTCAGATAAAATACTCTGGCCTGTGTGATCACTGTTACATGTAAATGGTTCCTGGGTGAATATTGTTCATTTCTGTTCTTCCTTTACTTGGTTCAATCAATACAGAGGCCTCAGTTTTCAAAGGCAGATGACTGTGTTTACCCACAACAATCAAGCATGTGTTCTTTTGATCCTCAAACCCACATTTCTCTTTTGCACACAACACATGCAGAGGAAGGTGATATGACCTGAGCTTAAAACATCCTCAGGGTGTTTGACCACGTGAAATGCAATGGTGCCTAGGGTAAACAAAACATTTGGGTACCCAAGAGTAAAATTTTCAGCATGAGATCCAAGTACACTTCAAGTTTGACATTACCATATTCAGGGAGTCTCTAAAGCCATGTGGAGGACATGGTCATGGCAGCTCAATTAGAGTGCTACTGCAGGGAATTTCAGAGGGGCAGAGCCTGAAGTGAGTGAAGTTCAGTGTGAACTGAACCTTTACTTCCTTTGGGTTTCTTTTGAAAATCCTAGGCTAAATCTCTATCTTATCCTTAATTGGCAGATGTAGAGATATGTGCTCAGGGGAAACGCATTTGGTTTTTTGCTAGTAACTGGGAAATAAACTGTGTATGAAATCCTGTTGCAGAAAGACAGTGAATCCACAGAGTTTTACAGTGGATTTGACTTGCTTTCTTTCAGTTGAAATAGCAAAGGATATTGTGGCATCCTAACTCCAGGCAAGAGGGACAACTCGAGCCCATGCACAGAAGAGTGTAGACATGAGAAAAGCAGCACAAGGCTGAGGCAGAACTGACACTGCAGAGACAGAGAAGAGATGACAAAACAAGGGCCTGAGGGTGGACAAAGGAAGATGGTGAATATCAGCAGTTGGTAACTAACCAAGTTTATAAACAGTCCTCAGTGCTGATCAGCAATTGCAATGAAACCAAGCAATTCCCATATAATATCTTGATTCTCTTTGAGATAAGTCTACTGGAGAACCCTAGAATGAGGAAAGAAACAATTGGCCTTTGCTGCACCTTTCTTAAATTCCATTTACTATTATTCTTAACATTCAAAGCCTATCCTCCATATATGTGTTTGTATGGTATTAACATCACATTAATTGCACATAGTTAACCTGAATAGCCAACAAGACACTTCCTTGGCTAAATAATCTCCTTTTCCAGGCAGAGAACTGTATTCCCTTAAAAAATTCCATTTCACTAATTCATTGTTTCTTCATCTATGCTGTAAGATTCTTGGCATAAGCATCTCTTCCCTTTCCTAAAATATGAGCATATTCTAGGCAAGACCAATAATGATAAATAATAAGCAATTTCTCTGTCTCAGGCAATACAGTAGCAGAGCTGTCTGCCCAAACCTCATTAGCTCCTATCCAATCTAAAGAAAAATCTGCTAAAATGCTTTGGTTGCCTGAATGAGTATTAAGTAGAGGGAAGGCATGCTCGAACTATGAGAGAATGAACTTAGCCTTTACTGCATACAAAGGGATTGTACTGTTGCATCCCCACACATTGCACTGTAACTATGAGCGGATGGCTCCTTTAATGAAAACACAGTGTAGAACATCTTTGTTTCCTTCTCAGATTTGTATGCAAGGCCCTCCTAGCAAGTGGCAACCCTATTAAGAGCATGTACATAAGTTATCATAGCTTGCACTGTTTCCTTCTTTCTGATTCCCCTTTCTGTTCCCCCCAGGAAAAAAAGGATTCTTTATCACACTGCTCCATTTAATCATGTGGTGAGACTATTTGATCACATGATTCTACAGTATCTGTATGGGATGTTATTTTGTGTCTGGAGAGAGGGTGGTGGATCACTAAGAAATAAAAGACTTGGTTTCATTTCCCAGTCTCTATTTATTCTCTTTGTGTTACACTGAGCATATGGCCACTTCATTATAGAGACCACAGTTACAGCTCATAGATACTGATAAGGCAAAAGGAGCTCCTTCAAAACTAGACCATACATTTTGCCATTTCTCTGTTTCCCTCTCAGTGGCAGTAGGAACTCCTATTTCAAGAGTCTTAGCTCAAGAATGCCTTTTTCTTGTCTTCCAGCTACTAGGTCCTCAAATAAAAGCGAATGATACTACAAAGACTTTAGATTACACAAAATATTTTTTGTCAGGCTGAAATCACCAGTAAGGAGTTAAAAAAAATAAAATATATATATATATATATGTAGTAGAGCCTACATTTACCAAAGCGAAGCCAAAGTAAATTACAGTTCTTTGTAGATACTTCTATAGTACTTTCACACACCCATCACAATGGCAATAGTACTAGCATAGCTAAACCTTATTTCTTTCTTATGAAGGACAAGTTCATCTTCTACAGAAAAAAATTGTTTATCATCCACTTTAACTTTTTTTTACCTCCTTTAAACTTGCCAGCATTTAACATCATTCATCTCTATTAGGATGCTATGGGTTATCAACTGAACAATAATTCATTGGTTATTTGGAAAATTACAAACCCAGATGGTTCTTTCTTACAAAGAGTTCTACAACTCACTGGATCCACTACACACATTTGGTTTCTATTTGTATAGTAAATGTCTTTTACATTCTCTGACTTGATTCTCCTTTTATGATCACCCTATGTCAGTCTATGCCATTCTTTTCCTAACATTTCTCTTCTTACAAACTACATGACAGAAAATACTCAGTTTCATGGACATTGTTTAGCAATATAAGGGCACACTTTAATTTATTAGAATGATCACGTGTTACAATAAACAAGGAGTGCAACTAATGTAAATTCATGTTTTTGCCACGGTAACAGAAACTGCACCAACTACTGGCATAGTGCAATTCTTTAACTAATTCAAAGTTTTCTGCAAATACATCATCTATGATTTTGCTAGTACACATGAACAGTCTGGCAAAAATGGACTTGCTTTCCCTGCTAACACATTTCTTTTGTGAATAGAAGCAAGCTTGTTTTAAAAGAATTAAAACATTTTTAATTACTAAAAATGGAAACGTAGTCATAAAAACAACACTGAATGAAGTGAAAAGTGATCTAATCTCACTTTAAAAAAAGAAATCATAGCCAGTCAATACCACTAAACATGAAAGCATCACTGTAAAAAATCTGGCAGGAAAAGAGTCATTCCAAAAATGGGACACAGCTTATTGCTATAAATCTACAACTACGGATATGGCATAATAAATATAGGTTTGGTTTTCCTTTTATATAGAACTGTTTCTAAAAAGCTTCTTTGGTAAACACAGCAAAACCTTTACTCTCAAGCAAAACAAACATACTGAAGGAATATAGAGCTCTTCTTTCAAGGTACAAGTCTACTCTCACCACCCTCCAAAAGGATACCCAAAATAGGAAGGTTTGTAGAATAGCACTGCTTGAGCAAATGGCTTTTAGCTGGGTTTCTTCATGAGTGAAAGCTCCAGCAACACTTGCTTACAGTATGAATCTGCTACAGCTCAGAAAAACTGCCCAGGGATTTGAGTAACACTTTCTAAACCTTCACCCAAAGTTGTTTAGAATCAGGGATGGAAAATGTAAAAGCCAACATACCTTCCTCTCTGGCAGTTCAACAGGTGTGTGCTATATTAACTAACCCTGTCTCAGTGCCACTGCCACTTTGACGTCATTGTTACTGGGTTGACAAAAGGTTTCCATGACAAACGAGAAGGCTGATCTGTTATCTCCCCTTTGGAGGAAACTGAAATGCTCTCTCTCCCATATTGTATCAGAACCACCCATCTTGTTTTTTGGCACACTGCACAGAGGGTGAGTTTTTGTGACTGATTTCAAATTCTCTCTGCTCTAGAAAAAAGAAGCCAAGTTGTTTGCTGTTTTTCCCCTGACTTCAAATAGAGGGTGTCACCCTCATTCCACTGTGATCCCACCCACAGCACAATCTTCCATGTAGGCATGTTGACTACCACGCTAAAAAAGAGAACAGATAACACTGAAAGAGGACAAACTTTGAAACAGTGAACAAAACCACTATTAAGACATTTGATTCTCTTCTTGGCTATAATTTATTACCTCTGCTAGCAGGCATAGTCCATAATAGTTAACAGATGTTTGAAACCTTTTGTTTTGAACTTTGCCTAAGATTAAAAAGAGAACTTATAGTGTTGAAACAGCAGCTGCAGAATGAAATAAGGTTGCCTTCCTAATGTGACAGAAATGTTCATCCTAGCCTTAAACAAGGAGGATTGTTTTATATTCTGTAAATACTGAGAAAGCTAAATTTCTGTGCACAGGCACTCACACATTATAAATTTTATGTATGTCTTATTTGCAGCAATTAACAGAAAAATAGCCCTAAAGGAAAAGACCTGGCCCAGCTACCTGAATGCTTCTTAGGTTTTTGCTCCAATTTAGCCCAGGCCTACAGCTCACCACAAGCAGAAGGCTGGGCTAGTTCAGCCACAAGCACCAGGTTAGCAAATTCACAGGTCCAAATTTATTTATTATTATTACTGCTATTCTCACTGATTCAAGGGAGAACATAGCAGTCCTCAAAGAGGATCCTGTTCTGGATATGGAAACAAAGAATCCTCAAGGAGCAGTAACACATTTCTTCACAGCTGTGCATCCCCACCAACCTTCCTCCCATGCTGGCCCTGGCAGGGATTTTACCATGTGCAGCAATACTAATTCACCCTTTATTCAAGCACTGAGGCCTGATGCTAAATTCAGCCTAATGGGTATAGTCCCTGTGAACCCTCTAAGACTACTGATTCCCCTACCTCTTGTTCCTACAATGATTAAACTTCTGCCAAAGGCTAACTAACTGAAACAGATGGCTAAGCCTCTGATTTGAGGAACTTAACACACAAACAGCTAATTTAAAAACAGGTTTAGATCTCAAAATGAATTATAGTTCCTTTTCAGACTGCATGAATTTATTCTGTGCTTGGCACCACAGGCATGGAGTTTTTTCATGAATTCTTTGTACTTGCAGGTTTCCCGATGGGCACAAATAGAGATCTTATGTGTCAGACAGCCCCCAAATAAAACAGTTTTGGAAAGATCTGCTGTAAAGAACAAGGATGGCCCTAGCCTTTATGCATCTGGTTTGAGTTAATATTTTTATCCCCTTCGAATACAGGAGATTTTTTCCTAAGCTAGGCTTTTCCTAGTACATGTTTCTTCTGATTTTAGTAACATAAGGTTGTAATATACTGCTCTCAAACAGATGTGATTTTGGAGCCTACCCTGAGGTGTACTGCTCACCTTCAGAGGGAGGCAAACTCTAAGTCAACTGTTTACTATTGTCTTTGGGTGAGACAAAATGCCTTTCTTTGACTCCCATTAAGATAATTTTAAATCCTGCTACATGACAGCTGGTTACAATTAATGTGGCATGTAATATTAAAAGATGTTATTACTGAATATGAAAGTAGCTAACACTTTTGCAAATATAATCAGTATATTTAATTCATTGTCCCAGTGAGGTTCACAACTCTTAAGATCTTCAAACCAGTGCAGGACTTAAAAACATAGAGTTAACCTCAAACCTGTGCTATCTCTGTTCCTATCAAACGGAGCATAGCGTATGCTTAACATTAGGGCATGTGCTTAGTGGGCTCTTGAAACAAGTCCTGTTTTATGACTGATTCAGCACAAGCAATTTGCAGCAGTGCATTGATCTCCCTTATGACCAGTAAGGTGCCCACAAAATTGCAATAGGCTGGTGGCAGGAAACAAGAGCACTGGTCTCCTCAGTGGGCACATCAGGCTGAATGAGCACAGCGCACAACACCAGCCCTGGTGACAAGTCCTGGTCAGGATGTTCAATTTGCTGCCAGAGAACAGGCGAAGGAAAACCACCACCAGCTAATTAAACACTGTGGCTACTTAACATAAAGAAACTATAGACAAGAATAATACCCATGGATATTTTTACTACAGATTTACTGTAACTCCACCACCCCCAGCAGGTGTCAACGTTCTTGACTCAGAGAACATGTCGCCTCGCATATATTTTTTATTTAATTGCCATAATGTTCAGGACTTTGCTCTGAGGTGCTCAGAGTCGAGTCATTAATCTTCAGTAATCTCTTTGAGCAACAACTTCAACTTGATGAGCCTGAAGGCTCTCTCTAAAGCATTGTTGGAGTGCTGGATTTTATGCCAGGCAGTTGTCTTGGCAACGGGAGGGGGGAGGGAAGAACCCAAACAATAACGGAGCATCAAAGAATTGTAAATGCAGGGAAAATTCACAACTAGCTTCCATATTAGAGCTATAGGCTGTCCAAACTGCACATTTTAAAGCTTAGGAAAACTGGATATTATTATAAACTCTCTTGGGGATGGCTGTATTCCAGTAATGCATTATCACTGATCTGTTCCCATTATAATCCATCCATTTCGCTGAAAATGACATGTTGGTGGGGCAGTGGAAAAGCAATCTGAAAAGGGACAATTGCACATCTCTGCTTTTGGTAGAGAAAAGAGAAAAAAGGAAGAGAAAAAAAGGTTATAATCAAAACAATATTTCAACAGCAAGCCTGGCTGTTGCAAAAATAATAATGGTCTTGGCTAGCTGCTTGTTGTGAAATAATGAACCTTCTGCACCTTATAATATTATTGCAGGCATTCTATAGAGAACCCTAATAAAAATGGATGGCTAACAAAATGAGAAAAGGCTGCTGCTTTGTTTTATGAGGCAATAATCCAGTTCCAGAACACATAAATCCTCAACTCCAAACCAAAGAGTTTATACCAAGAACACAACACAACTTCATTGTTATTGTTACCCTGTTGCTTTTGTATATGCTGTTACAGATGTGTTTTCAAAATAATTAAAATCTGAAACAGTTACCAACAAAGCAGAGCATAATTATGTCTTGGGAGTGCTGAGTGCCCCAAGCTGTTGTGAACTTTCATGTAAGTAGGGTGTATTTAATGTTCACATGGATTGGTTTGCTGCTTAAAGATGGGAACATACAGATACAGAAGCTGAAATAACCTAACAGAATGCCACTGTCTGCAGCATAGGTGATCTTGGTTTTAACTCCAGCTTTGCTTCTTGTCCAATGTTTAACTTGGACCACTTCACTCTCCTTTATCTTTTCTATATCTTAGAAACAGGGATAGTGTCAGTCACCTTCTCCTGAGACTGAGTACAAGCTTGCATTTGAACTAATGCTTATTTTTTGCAAGAAAGATGCAGTTTGGATTAGCATATTTCTAGCAAGGCAAAAGCCACCACAACTTCGGTGAAATCACCATTCTCCTCAACACCACTGCTAACCCCTGCACCTTACAAGAGTGGCTGATATTCTTCCCTCCATGACAATGGGATATCTGCATGTATTAGAGCATGTCCTGTTTACCTATGACCAGCTTACCAAGATATCTGGATCAGTAGGCTGTTGGTTTTGCTCCTGACTGCCCACTCAGCTGCAGACATTAGTGGCATACTTTGTTTTTTCAGCTTCCCATGGCTAACTGGCAGTTCTGATGGAGCAGAACCAGCGCAGGTCAGATCCCCAAACATCTAGGCTTGTGTGGTCACTCTTCAGCTACAGTGGAAGCTTTTTCTGAGGTTCAAGTATCTATCATGCCTCTCAGCCACGTGAATTCTCTAGTAATGTGTGCATCCATAATTACATGTGTTCGTATTATTGCATTTCTCCTAATTAGAGTATATTCTGGGTCTCTCTCCCTATCATTACACTGATCTCTACGAAAATTATTGTTGAGATCAGAAGCTTCTGTCAATTTGCTTGAAATTTGTGCGATGAGTACAGAAGCTATTAGAGGGCAGAGCACAAACAGATGCGGAAAACATGAAAGAAAACTTTGTTTACCTAGAAAAATAAGTTAAAATCTTTCTCCTGTCACAAGGGTAAAACTTGCATGCCCTTAAAAATTCTATTTATATCTATATCTGTCAACTAGCCAGGTTTCAATCCATTTAATACATGTCATGTTTATTTTCTATTGTTCTGCTTTGCTAGTAAAAATATCATGTGGCTCAAATCAAATACCCACAAAATTCTACCACTGAGACACTATTTCCTCTATTAACTGAATTATAGCCTCATAAAAAATATCAAGCTAGTTTAATTTTATTTTCTATAAACAAGTGCTAACTGGCATTACTTACATGAATAAGATTTAATCCATTCTTAACTCATGTTCTTTATTTGTAGTTTCATTGTTATTCCTGGAGTCAATATACCAGGTTTACAATTCAGTTGCATTAACTGAAAATGAGATGTAGCAGATTTTGAGAAGTGCAATGTGTTCATCAAGTCACAGGTGAAGTGGAATTAATTGACATTTATGAATCCTCTTACTGTTTCCATTTTTAGGTCAAAAGCAATTTCTGAATGTTTCTCAGGATCTTTTGTATTATTTCTATCTCATGCAGGAACACATACTCAATACTATGTCATTAGAAACCACATCAGTTTTGACTACTGTAGGTTAGACAAGTCTTCTAGCATTAAAGACTCTGTTATGGGAACTTGAACAGAAATTTGAAAGCTGAAATAATGTAGCCTATTTGTGACATAGATCCCTTGTCCCATTTCTTCTGGTCAGGACCAAATGGTCCCATTACATTAACACCTTTAAAAGCTATCTTGCAACAGAGGTCAAGGATCACCCGTTGAACTGTATTTTAATGTTAACCATTAAATCTAGACACTGAAAATGACTCACAATGGGTGTAATCTGAAGTTGCTCAATACAAGCAGGTAAGAGAAAGCATTAGGTGCACATCTGTTTGCTTGCACAATGCAGTTGTGTTTTGCTAATGCTTCCTTTTCCTGTCATGTGCTAGAAACAACCTGCACAGCCTACAGGATGGAACACTATTATCAGGAATTGCTTGGCACAAATCATTTAGGGCTTTTTTTATGGCTTCAGGATAAGTGACTTCTACTTATACTCTACTACAGCTCTTCCACTGCCTGTGAGGCAAGACAGTCTAGGGTATGATGGCTTGTTTTATCAGATCAATTTCTGATTCAGTATTCTTTGGCTTTACTGTAATCAACCGTCTGTGCATTTGGACATTTAAAGATGCTTCTTTCCCAATTTACTCTTAGCTGCCTTTGCAGTGATAACAAAGCATGGTCTTGGACAATTTGACATGTGACTGATAGCTGTTCATGCTTTGACAGTTTTAGCATATGCTAATTGGGTTAACAAGGTACTAAGTGCTCCGAGGTGTTATGAATACATTGTAAAATTAAAACTCTGTTGTCAAATGCATTCATTACTCATGATATATGGTTTTCTTGCAATGAGCCTACTCCAAAAGACAGTATTTCAACTGTTTCTCCTACTCTTCTGTGAAAGACATCAGCACAACAGCACAAAATGCATCTTTAATTGTTACCATCTCATTTCCAGAGAAGCAATTTCAGCCAACAGCTTTCCCCACTATCTTTGGAGGATGCCAGATTCCTCTTCAGATACAGCTGGACAATCAAGTCACAATGGGCCCCTTGCCATGGCTTGTTCTCACCATGCTCCTCTCAGGCAAGCAAGACACGTTTGGCTACTTGGGCATAGCCTGTCTCCCAGAGGGCTGTGGACCTGGCGGGGTTTTGCCCATCCTTCTGCTTCCATCCACTGCTTGGGGCTGTTCCACATGCCCTCATTTCCTGCTCTTTTACTCTTCTCAGCCTTTACGTTTTACTGACTGCCCTTCCCATTTTCCTGCTCCCAGCTTTTGCTCTTTAGGCTTGATTCCTCATTCCCACTTCTTGCTACCCAGTCACACTGCCTGACAGTGTTTCTGATCTCTGCAAAATACCAACCACTATGGTCAGACCAAAGGGCTGTTGTAAGTACTCTATACTCTCCATTTTACATGTGATCTCAGACAAACAGCCACATTACTGTTCAAGCCTAAGGAACACACAAGAAAGTCACAGTATCACTTGTTTCCATTGCCCATTTTGCTGAAACATGCCCAATTTATCCACTGATGTGAGAGACAGGTTCACCTGGTACCTTCTCCTCCTTCTCTCTTACTAATATGCACATCTCTTGCCATTTCTGTGGAACTGAGCAACTCATTATTTACTGTCCTCCCTGTTCCTGGTCCTTCTCCTTTCTCACTAACACAAAAGCTTTACTCAACAATGACTTTTAAGTTGATATTGATTTCTGCTGTACTTGAAGTCAATAAAACAAGTTAAACCATATATCTTTGCCTGATTATGCTTTGTTACAAAAAACACCCTGCCAGTCACTACATCCAGCCAAATCACTGAATGAAATTAAAACTAGATGGTGAGACTAAAGCACTTCATTGACTAATCAGCATCAATGAACAAAGTTCCTGGCAGCAAAGAGTTTGAATTGTACATTCTAGATGTATGGAGAAGTGAAGGATAGGAAATGTAATATTTTTCTTCAAAAAAGTGAAGATGGAGTAGAACACTGCACACTATGCAGCAGACAGGGGCATAACACATGAATATGAGAGATCAGGCAAGGAAATGATCACCCAGGAAAGAGTTTGTTTGCATAAGACTTAATCACCCAAGAAACACAGCGGAAGCTGGAGAGGGGTGTACAGAAGATGACTCAATCCAAGGAATAGCTGGCTGTAAATGGTAGCAACTCTTTATGAAATTGACATTCTTCAATGGAAACAGGTGTGATAGCAAGAAGGAAATGCTTAATCTTTGGATGTAAAAACCTGACTCTTCCATTCTTGACTGAAAGACTAGTGTTGGCTCAAAGCCAGTTTCAGGCTCATAAAACTCTCCAGTTTCAAGTGTAAAGGTTCAAAGTAATAACCTGCTATAGAGAGGAGACAAATCCAGGTTCCCCTGAAATCAGTTCCCACATGCTTAAAAGGTTTAGCCTGGACTCATAATTGGTTTCCAAAAGTGGAGGTAGTAACACATAAGTGTGATGGGCAGCTGAATCCAGAAAGCTCATATAGCACTTTTACAAAACACTTTTACATGAGTGGTTTCTCTATTTGCTATACTGCAGTCAGTGAAAAGTCAAAACATGTATTTTTCTGCACCAAGAAGACAACTGTGGTCAGTCACACAATGGAAACATTGCTACCCTTCAAACAGCAACCAGAACAGCCACTCGTGTTAGCACATTACAGCAGCTCTAACATAGCAATGCAGAAAAGTAACTTGGCATATCGACCACAGCCTAGCCAAGAAAGTTCATAAGGTTCAAATCTGACTGACTTCAAAGGACAAGAAATATATGCCCTGCATGGAGCTTATATTGAGCTGAATTGAGGCTACCAGTCCCTCTCTCTGCCTACCGCTCCTGCAAGCATTTGGTCACCTACCCTGCGTGGTGAGTAGAAGATATGCAGTTCAAGATTCACATCCAAATTGCTGCTTCCAGCGAATTCTTCCTTCCTGCTCGGCCACCAGAACCCTGTAACATGTCACTGGGCTATGCAGGGGGAATGGCTGCAGCTGGATAATCTAACATTTCTAACCCTTTTGGCTTCAGCAATATAAAAGGAATGCTTGCAATTTATTTAATCCTAAAATCCTTCTTGTGGTAAGAGTTAATAGTCAGATAATGCTATGTGTAACATTCCAAGCATGGTGCCATAAATAAGAAAACATTTAAATAAAGTTTGCAGCAAACGTTCAAATCCAGTTCCAAGATTCACTTCATTAAAAAAACAAACCAATATATTAATCTCCACTGTTGTATGTTTTAAAGACATGAAAAAGAGATTCTAAGAGCTTCTGAGCACTGCAAGCTGCTTCTGCATTTTGAAAAGAAGGAAGAAATAACATTAAATCGGCTTTTTAAAGGCTTCTCCTTTCTCTGCATGTTCTCATTCTTGCAGCACATTTCATCTGTAACCTGGCATTCAGCCTCAGAGAGGGTTACTGGTGGTTTTTCCCTCTCCCGCCTCAACTCCAAAAAATGCTTCCAGGAACCACTCAGAGACTTCTGCTTAAATCTACAAAGTGTCAAACCAAGCCTTGTCCAGTGTTTTCTTAAGAACATAAAGTAACTGGGAAAAAAAGTAGGACATGGCAAGTGATTCTCTCTCAGCCCCGATGGTGGAACAACGGTGGTTGGTAACTTCCACCTGATGGGTAAGTGATCTGCTCTTCACACGGGTAAATGTAGGTAAGAACACAACTTCAGCTCTGTCTCAAGCAATAAGGCAAGAAATTTCATATGAAATTCTACCTTATTGAAAAATGATTAAAAAAACCCCAACACCCTCAAAGCAAACTGGAAGATCTATTTCTAATTTTTGCTGTATGGGTCACGTGTTGAGTCACTGGCATGGGATGCCAAGCCTCCCATCAGTTGCTCAAGATTCAGTAGGAACACTCACTTCTCTTGTCTTGTTAACCTTGCTGCTTGTTGCTTCCATAGCTGCCCAGAAGTTAGGCTTTAAACTAAATTAATCTTATTTGCCACTAAAATAAGATGTTAAGGAAATTGCTGACTTGAAATTTCAGCCTGGAATGACTATGATCTCAGGAAAACAAGCACTTGGATCCGGAAATAATTTCATGCTTCACCTTTAGCTTTTAATAGCTTCTAAATATATAGATACTAACATTCCTTGAGCAAATAATTTATTTCCAGATGGGATGGCTACCTAATACTTCCTAAAATGAGCCAAATTTATCTCTCAAAACAGAAATGCAAACTCTGTTTGTGTAGGTTTGGACTAATTAGAGTTTGAATAATGAAAACAGGTAAATTTGGCCCAGTAAGTCAGATCAAACTAAAGATGGGGAAGATAAGATACACACAAAACATTTTGAATTGTACCACCATAAAGATGTCAAAAAAATCTGTGAACTCCCATAAAGGTGCCCAGTGAATTTTGCACAAAGTGGGGCTGAAACTGAACTTTTCCTCATGCTGGGGCAGCAGTGTGAGCCCTGGCAGATCGCATCACTGCTCTGTGACCTGGTTTTCTCAGCCATAAAATGACTCCAACTGCTTTGCAGTAGACTGAGATCTATGAACACAGAGTATAAGCTAGACATGCTATGTAATTAAAGTCAGTTGCTCTTTGCAGCTTGCCTGCATATTTGTTAAAACAGCATTTACCATGAAAACAAGAGAAAACAGTAAGACCTTGCTTATTTATCAGTGATGATAATATGAAAAAGGTAAAAACACTTCCTAATTCTGCCATTGTTCAGGACTCATTAAAAACTGTAAACTAAAGCTAAACTGCTAATAGCTGCCATGATTTTATTTCATTTTCTTCAATCATACATATACTGCCTTGGGACACTCAGAATCACTCCTTTATCATGCCCCATCAAGTGCTTATCTTAGGGATTTTATATCACTTCTCTTTGCTTACCTTATTTTCTCCTCTACACCACAAAGAAATTTAGCAAGAGGAACTCAATCTGCTGTGATTATAAAGAAAAGCTAGAAAAGTGTTCTAGCTCTTGTGGTAGTATTTTACATTATTTCCCATGAGAGAAATTATATCCATTAATGGTGATTGTAAATCCCTGTGTAGGGGGACATTGGCTTCTCTTATGCTTGTTACTGAAATGAAAGAAGACAACTAAAATATTACAGAGCTGCTTTATAAAGCACTTATCCTATTAAGCCATTTAGCCTTAGGCTTTACATAGGTTTGGGATGCCCAGAATTCCTTGGGGAATTTATCAGATGTAACATTAAGAAATTAAAAGGAAAGCCCTCATTCATTAAGATCAATTTTAGCTGTTGCTGTATTACTCCTATCAACTAAACTGCCAGATTCAGTGGTGAGAGTGGCCACCTTTCAGAACTGCACGCTGGGAGGCATATCCTGGTTCTCCTGAGATGCAGCAGTGCTGCTCTTTTGCTCCCATGGACTGGGAACCAGAAGATGGAAAAATCAGTTGTATATTTGTTTAGAAGACATCTGTTTTAGCCCAGATCTTACTGAACTATTTTTATTTATTTATCTCCCCCCTAATAGGGAAAGTGTTTTTTCCAAAGGCTGGAGGCAAATCCTGCTAGTACTGAAACAAAACCTGCTAGTACTGAAACAAAAACCTGAGCAGCCAGTGGGTTCCTGAAGGGCTGGATGTGGTGCAGAGCTATGAGATTCTCAGAGTCAGGTATTCACCCGGTGGACAATGAGGTGTTTTCTTTGACCTGGTGAAGCAAAACTGACTTATATTTCATCATGTTTTCATTCTGTTTCTTCAAATGACTTATACTGCATCTCTGACCCTAGCAGCTGCCTAACCTGGTGCAACAGCTCTCATCCCCTTCCTCCCTCTTTGCAGTACCACATAACTAATTGCATTTCAACTTCAACAATGTTATCCCTTTTTATTTTTGAAAACCAGCAGCCAAGTGCTCATAAATAACACAGGCATCACACAATGAGGAGGTCATAAAGGAGCAACTCCAAGAGCCTGAGAAAGAGTTGATTGTTAAAGTCCTTCTCAGTCTTCAAATTTCTCTGCTGGAAAGCTTGAAGGGCAGCTGTTTCATAAAGGCAAAAGGTAGCTAAGGTTCACTTGCAGGGGCGGGCAGCAGAACTTCAGGGTTGGAAGAGAGAATAACTGTATGTAGCACTGAGACCAGGACCTCTGAAGGAATATTACACTTCAAGAGATGAAACCTCAGAGATTTCAAAAGATAACCCATGGAAACAACCCCTGAAGGCCTGGTTCACACCCCCCTTATAGTTCAGCTACTGTGGGAAGGGGGATGCAGTCCTAGTCTGCTCAGCCATTGCAACAAAAGCCAGAAGGTGATTCATGAACCACAGTCCTCAGCCTCTCCACCTGTACCCCACAGTCAGCAGCTGTTTACACCAGGACAAAGCTGGGGAAAGGGTTCCCCTGGCTGGGTCTTCTGCCATGGTGGTACAGCGGTAGCAGAGACAGGATGCTGTCAGCCTTTCAAGTGCCTCAGCACACACTGACAGCCTGCACAGTGGAGGATCGATCCTCTGTGATGTGCAGTACCTAACTGTGAAGGCAAAGGCCAGCCAGCTGAATGCCTCTGTTCCTATTCTATATCTAGCAACAGATACACAATGAGGCCCTTTACCCTGTCTAAGGAGAACTGGTCAAATTCATCTGAAAATCATCTCTCACTGCATTATCTGTATCAAGCCAGAAAGCTGACATTTCTCTATGTGTGTTTCAGTTTACTTTCTTCTCTCTATAAAAATGTCACACTTCTGACTGATGATTTAATGATTCCAATTCCAATTTTAAAGGAACATCATAAGGTTTGGTTAAGGAAAGTGCTCCTTCCCCTGGGTAGACTCCCTGCTGTCCTTTTCTATTGACTCCACAAGAGCAAATATCAACACTGGAAAACTTTCAGAAGTAGTAACAACAAGTGAGGCCCCAGACCTGTGGGGCACAGCTGGTTCCCACCCCCAATTCTTCCTGCAAGCTGAGAAACCTCAACACAGGACAACAAACCCAACCGCCTCTAGTGAAAATAAATAACCACCAGCCAACACACAGCTTTTCTCTACCAGAGTGGAAAATACACATGTGTGGTCCAGCCATGTTCTTTCAATAATTGTTGATGTGCAAGTACAGTCAGGAAGTGATGCTGTAGCGTCAGGAAAAATGAATCCAGGGAGAGAAGTGGTTGTGGAGTTGTGCCATACTTTTCACACCCCTCTGTTTCTCGCCCACACACATTTGATTAGCATAAGTTTGATTGTTGGTGGGTTTTAAATTAATGCAAGATCCAAACAGATAAATAAAGTTGGTCTGGATAGCAGCAGCACTGTGATTCTGGAAACTGGGTCTTGGGGGAAGCTTTGGATGTCTCTCAGTTGTAGGCTGCCAGTAGCAAGGCACGCATGTGGTTTACAAGGTGGGGAGAATGCTGACTCCAAGGCAGGGAAGTGCCTCCTGGGGCATCCTGCAGCAAAAATCCTTGGCTCCAGAATAAATACTGCTTCAGATCACTGAAAAGATTGTGAGTTTATGGACTAGCAGAAGAAATCAGAATAGCCCTTCCCATAAATCAGAGCCTCTGCTTCCCTACTTGATCTAGGAGTGAGAAGAGGTAAACTCTAACTGGGATCTAAGGGGAAAGAGTAAACAAAATAATGATATATTGTGTGGTATCATCTCTTACTCCAATCCCATCACTTCTACTGTCTCATTTCTCACCTCCCTGCCTGGAGGTGAGAAGCTTTGTGCTTCCCTCTGGCTTGCCTTCCATGTTCCTCTGCCTTGTTCTATCGCCTCCCAGTCCAGTACCTAAGTTCTTGTGATGCTTTTGTGGACCTCCATGATCACAGCTGTACTTGACCAAGCAATACACAAAGACTGGGCTTGCTCAAAGAGTTAAAACCAATTAACTCACTGACTTTTTACTCCCTTTTGCCCATAAGCAGGCATTGCACCTTTTATGAGGTGATGACATAAAGACCTTTTGCATATGAGGGTGTGTGAATGAGTTTTATACAGGTTTGATATACAGGTTTGGATAGAGAAATTGTTGCCAGCAGGCAGAAAGCTGAAGAGAGGAACAGTATAAACTGAGATAGTAGGTTGTGAAATTTTGCCAAGAACTGATCAGCTTGGGAGACAATCCCCAGGAACTGATAAATTCAGCACACCAAGGGTCAGCCAAATCTAGACAAGGCCACGAGCACACATTAGCATCAACAACTGATTGAATAACTCAGACTAGAGCCAAGAAGGCAGTTGCTGCTGCATGCAAATATACATTTAAACTGGATGAAAGAAAGGACCCTTCAACAGAAATTCTGAACACCTGCCTAAGAGCTACTGCACATCAGTACAACCTTCCACTCCAGAATTAAAGGTATTCTTACAAATATTGTTCATGATCTGTGCTTTCTTAACCTGATACCCTACATGAAGAAAAAGGGAATTTGCAGCTGTTTCGCTTTGTCCCCCTCCTTCACACAGAGTTTTCTTTCCAACATCAAATCTCTTGCTAATATTAACTTTGAACCTGGATGATCTGCAATGTCCTCTAATGCCTCTGATCAATGAACTTAACAGTGTTGCTAAAAGACCTGTTCTTAACACTAATTCCTCATCTCAAACTTTTCTTCCTTTCTAGACAATTATTCCGTGTTATCCCTGTATGCCCTCTATAGCTGGAACCACGCCATTCCAAGGCTGTGTAAGTATCTTGAAGAAACCTGGCACTTTACAGCATTAACCACACAAAAATGATGAATTCTAAAGGGAAAAAAAAAGCTATGCCAAGAAGAAAACATATTGTTCCTCCAGAGGAATATATTTAATATTGTATTGCCAAATCAAACAAACATGCTATAATCATCAGAATGAAACCTCAGAAACAAAACAACAGCACAGGATAAATAAATATGAACCCAAGTTCTTTGAAGAACAGGAAAATGATCATGTTTAGATGAGGAACAGCTTTTTGCTTAATGACAAGATGGAAGGCAGAACTTGAGACGAAATAAAAAAAAATACTCTTCTTTTAAAAGAAGTTCTGAAACTTGCTTGCTTCTTTCTTTCTAAGCCTAGCACTTAAGATGACCTAGTGCCTGGCCTAAGAATGGCTAGAGAGATGACCCCAGAATACTGATAGACCCTTCCTATGCTATTTATGTTCTCATTTTGGGTGGACCATACAATCTACTCACTTTTAATTAACCCTTTTGTCCCTTCTATCAACAGACAAATTTGCAATAGCTGCATAACACTAAACATGGAGGATGTATGTATTTCATGTCTTGAGTAGCCTTTGCTTACGAAGTGGTGCTTGAACCTTTCAGACTTGCAGGTCTCCTCCAGTGCCAGTGTACACTCATGAGATATGACAAAGCAAGTAAGAGTTTGAGGACAGCCCAAGGAATCACCTTGCCAGTGTCGTAGCCCACTACTGTCATTCTATGCTGTGCAAGAACAAAAGTGACAAGGAATTGCTCGTGAGGAGAATGGGAAGGAATTGGTGAATAATTTACAGGCCACTGAATGCAATTTTGATAAGCAATAATGAGGAAATAGCCTTTAATGATTAACAGTTCAGCTTTCACTCTCATTAGTATATATTTAGAGGAAAATGGAACTCAGCCACTTGGATCTCTTAATGTCTATATTTTTGCCTAACCATTACAGACAGAATCTCACTGGAAAATACTATTTCTTACTAACATGAATCAATTTTAACTATTTCCTGTTCAGTCAAAGACCAATTCAGTTTTAGAAGCTCCTCTGTCACTTGAAGTCCAACTCAGTTTCTAATGTAACATAAATGGCCACAAATCTTTGACATCTGATTCTTTGAAAATTATAGCACATTTATAAAAGTCAAACAACAGCTGGTCTCTCTTTAGAGCTGAAACAGAATATCCTTTAATTCTTCTGTGCAAATCAATAATTTATTTGAATCTATTTTAAAATAGATGCCTTTGAAAGAAAGATAGGGATTTTACTGCACTTCCTCCTTACTATGTCTCTGTTTTGATTGCATCCAAGTGATTCGTTTAAACATTCTCTTAACTTAAAACATCCTCTTTCATCACAGTAGGCATCAAACCATTTTTTTTGTTTGGTAATATAGATTTATTGATATGAAGCATGATTTATTTCCTGGCATTTAACTCCATAGTGTAGTCCACCGCTTAATTTCAACCATCTTACAAGGGCAGCAATCTGCACCATATTTCTGTACACTTTAAAATTACCTAAGCAGGATCATATGTTCTTCAGTAATGTCTTCTGATTGAGAGATACTATATTTGCAGTGAATTTAGGATAGTGATTTGATTAACTGTGCCTTGCACATGTAAACGGAATGTGTTGATCAGCAGATCAGCATAGACTCTGATTTTCACACTGCTTGCAGGAGCAGAAAGGGGATATCAAGTGAGCTGCCACAGAAATTACACTTAAATACCCTTGCATGAATATGATGACCCTTGATATTCATAGCTGCAATGTCCTCAGGAGAGTTTCAGCCTGAAGGAGTTCCATACACTTGTTTCATCATAGAGGGACTTGACTTAGATTTCCCAGTGTTACTGGTTTATTTATTTCCATCAAAAGATGCATTAGATTGAAACGATCTAAAACCAAGATTGAATGCTTGCTGAATGCTGATCCTTATTTCCCTTAAAGGAAGTGAAGCATATTTTATCTTTTTATCTTTATTATTTTTGGGGTCTAACTGCCAGTTAAATGCTAAACAGAAATCTTTGAAGATTCTCATTCCCTAGGACTGCACTTTCAGGGACTTTCAGGAGGATTTCTTCTTAGCATCTGATCACCCAAGTGAATCTGGATTCATATCTGCAGTTATTTACAGCTGCACATAAAATCATGGGAGATGTGTTAAGAAAGTATCTGCTGCTTCTGCACTGGTCTGGAAATAAGCCTGTGAGTTCTGTGACCACTTACCCCTCACAGACCACTCAAGGAATTGCTTTCCTTTGGGGGCAGAAGTGTGTCCAAGAGGTCCCACTCAAGTTCAATAGCACTTTCAGAAATCCCAGCTATTTAAGATACATGGCAAAACTGTATGTGTGCCTTTGTCTCCACTACATGGTTAGGACTTTAGAGAAAGTTCCCTGAGCAATTACTATGAAGTTTGCACATGCTTCCAGCAAGTGTCATATTTTAAAAGCAGCTGCTCATGTTTCACTTTGTTTTTCAGATGAACAGATACAACTTTTCTTTGAAACAAGACAACTTGTCTTTACTGCTACCTCCACCCACAGTTGCAACAAATACTTGGTGGCAACACCAGAAAGTAAATGTCCCTATTGCACCCTTGATAAGCCACTTCTCAAAGGTAAATCTCTTGTTACATTTAGAAATGGGTGTCAGAAAGACAGATAACATGTAAAATTCAATCCAGGACTAAGCTTGGCTGAAAACCAAGGTTGGCAAGATTTACATTCCCCTCTGTTTTGAAATCTGCTTCCAATACAGGGAAGACCAAGGTCCCTTTTTTTCACAGTTCTCAAAGGCTCCAGAATAGTCCTGATGTGTCACAGGCAGTACCAGTATTAATACCTGCACTGAGAAGCTGGAGGTCCTGTACTATATGCATTATAAACAAAAAACCAAAGAGTTGTTGACCTACTCTGCTTGTAGATGACTGGTCAGGGGAACCAGTGTGCAGACAAGAAAAAAGCAATGTGACACCTATCATCCAAGTCCCCAAAACACAGGTTAAGTTGTACCAAAGCAGACCACAGGCCTAGCACTGGCTCTCTGATTAAGGGACAGTTTTAACTCTTTGGATCACTTCTGGTACCCAGCATTTTCTCTAAGTGCCCATGCAACTTTGCACAACTGGTCAGATAAGGCACAACGTAGCCATGTAGCACTTCAGTCCTGGAATGCCCTCATCTGGAAATCTAAAGATGCAATTTAATCCTTATCTGTTTGAGTGTGTTATATTTTACTCCAAAAGCCTCAAGTTTTGGGTTGGTTTGGGTCTTCTTTCTGTTTTGTTTTGTTTTTCCCTAAAAAAGACTGAAAAATCTTGAACAGAGACAGGCAAGTGCAGCCCTGCAATTCAAAAGCTGGAACATTTCATGATGCTGGCAGTGCTGCATTCCTGATAAGAAATACAGAAAACAATGGGAAAGTCCTTTCTTATGCTTATAAGAAAGAGAGGGGAGAAAAGTAGTACCCCAGCACTATTATTGAGGATGAATGATTAGAAAGGCAAGTTCACAGAAGGCATTGCCAGCAGAGACAAAACAGTTTTATCAGCTGTGTCACTTCAATGACCTCAGTTTCAGGGAACCATTCACCATAAAAAGATACATATATTTACACATATTTGCATATATTTCCTAGGGAGGAGTTGAATTTACAGGCATCGCAGCCAAGAGTCAGAGCAAGGACTGAGAGACAGTCTCCCAAAGTTTAAAGGAACTACTATTAGAGAAAGACATGTCAGTCCCTGGATGAACAATTTATTTCCTTGATAAGAGAGACATTTTGCTACTACATGACAGTATCTTGAACACAATTAACAACCTATAGGTAGTGAGCACTCAGGAAGCCTAATTAAAGGGGCAAAAAGTTTTATGTCAGGTTTTCCTTTGCTAGCTATCATGTTCTCCCTTTTCCACAGGTGAGGGCAGCAAGAACTCAGTGTGATGAGATGCTGCATTAATGCTAGGCAACATCCAAGCAATAGAAATATATCCTCTGGGGTCATAATTCACTCCTCTTTTCTTTATCATATCTTCACAGGAAAAATTCACTTTAGCAGTCAGCAGTCATTTACTATTACATAAATTTAATTTTACTTGTGGCACCACAATTCATTAGTCACTATAAGGGAGCAGCACTCCAGACAGTACACTACTGAATTCTGGCACATCACTTTGCCTGGACTGGATCAGTGTAGATTAACCACAAAAATGCTTACATAAATGAGACCAAATCAATCCCTTCCACTGCCCTTTAGAAACTAACAGCTGTTAAATCTAATCTGGTTTACTGAGAGTAAAATATACAGGTTAGAGGAAAAGAGCTCTTCAAGTCAGTGCCTTGCCTCACCTGCCAGGTAACTCTACATGCATCACCTTTCACAGGGCTCCAGAAAACAGGAAGATTTTTAAAGAAATACTCCAGATTCTGTATGTAATTGACTGTTTGCTTTCCCATCCCCTCTATATTGCCATAATCATACTCTCCCTTAGCTCTGTCACAGTGAGAGTTTACATCATACCTTCCAACTTCCTTCACATCAGCTACAATCTACAGCAGCCATTAACCACGTCTACTGACAGGTGTTTTCTACTCAGTTCAGTTCCACTGCTCAAGTACTGCATAGGTTCCAGTCCACAGTGACAAGTTTTGACCATATTAGAGCACTGCTGGGGGTCAACAGCTCTTTTCTCTTGAAATCCCTCCTTGTCACAGTAGAAATGTGTCTCTTGGACATAACTCAATATAGAACTCCTGGGCAGAAATGGAAAAGGCCAACATTGGACAGAGTGCTTGGATCACTAACTGTGTAAATATTTTTTAAGACTCTAGAGATGATTGTAAGAACTCTAATATTAGCTGTTCAAAGGGAAAAAAAGCTTCAGCAAAGTAAAGTAAAAACTGAAAACTACAAAATGCTTTAATAGCATTGAAGAGAGACAGAGAACTGCTGTATAGTTTTAAGTTCTGTTTGGCCTATCATGCTTAGAAAGTAAGTAGAAATTAAATTGTCAAATCAGTCTTAGCAAGAACGCTTTTGTTAGCAGAATTAAAGTATGCATTTGTCTTATGGTATTGCTTTTAATTTCTCTGTGCCTTTAATTAGCTCTCTGAAAATGGGGATCTCTCTTATTTTTATCCCAGTTCAGTATTTTCTATATTTGACAGAGTAATGTTTCATATTGACATCCATTTTTTAAAATGTTTTTTTCTTATGTTGATGTTCTTATTTCAAAATTTCGAGGACATTTTCACTGAAAGACTATTTCAATAATTTGTAGGAAAAGTTTTCATTTCTTAAATTGAGCTTTTCCAAGTTATTCCACCTGTGAGAGGGGTACCTAAGGGCTTGCTGCTGATTCTAGCCCAGCCTAAGAGTACAGAAGAGAAGACTGTTATTGGTACCAAAAGCAGAGAAATCTCTGTTGGGATCAGCTTTATGTGCAATGCTGGTAGTAGCAAGGATCAAGGCCCCAGTGCTAGCATGCTCCTAACAAAGACTGTGAAGCAGTAATTCTTGCACCAGATCCTAACTTCTGCCTCAGTAAAAGCATCACAGGGAAAAAGTTATTTTACCTTGATTAGAAGCCTTTCAAGAAAAGAGAATCTATCCCTAGGTGACTTGCTCCAATAATCCTTAACTGTAAAATCTCCCCTCTTAAACCAATCACCTTCAGTTAGAAAACGGATTATTCCCAGATTTCATATAACGCCACTGATGTGGAAGAAGTCAAGATCTCAGTCTCATGACTGTTGAAAGATGAGCTGAGTTCAGTATCTAATGGAAAAGATAAAAGTATATCATGTATATTTATTTTTAGAAAGTAAAAACTTTTCAGTTCACATTTCAGACCTTTTGTCCATATCCAAAAACAACAAGAGGAAATGAGAACTGCTCTCCTCAGCATTCTGCAAAAGCCAATAACAAAAAAGCCATTAGAAGATGGACTAGTATCTCCCAGAACAGCTGCTTTATAAGCCAACAGATCAATGGACTTAACAAATGAGAATGCCCTGCATGCTAGCATTTTCTTTATGCAATTTCCCACTGCTATGAATCCAAATATAAAGACTGAAATCCTCTCTGCTGTGAATTGAATAGGGCAAGGTTTTCTCCCTAAGGAGAGGTTTTGAGATAGGCATGCTGAAGAGAGCTTACTGTAGGGAACAAAAGCCATCTAGTTTGCCTTTTGGAAAAGGATAAGGAAATTTTGCTTAGTAGGTTAGCTAGGACCTGACTTGGATGCTCAATGAGAATTGAATTTATTGCAATAGTATTCATTATGTATTGACTCTTTAGCACTGAGTCCAGTTCATGAACCCACTTTTCCTCCTCTATATAATACTTACAAAATATCAAATGAAAATCCAAAATTTCTTCTTCTGTGTATGAAATTCTTTAGGTTATAAACTGCATATAGGAAACAGTCATAGGTTGCAAATGGAAAAATAAACATTTTATATGTTCTCTCCTTTTACAAAGGTGCAGATCTCCAGACCTTACTTTGTGTTTCTACTACATGATATTTCATGAAACTGAAATGGTTGAGCCTAGGAATAATTGCTTTATATATTTTTGAGAGAGAAAAATCCAAGAAAGTTAAAGATATTAAGGACTAAGATCCAGATTTAAGAAGCTACTTAAACAGGTATTTAATTTAAATGACAGAAGAAATCTCTCCTGACCACTGCCTGCTGCTGGGAAAACCTGAATATTTAAAGAACTTAGTAACACTTCTAGAGGCAGGCATATAATGAAGAATATAAAGATTGCTGTGAATTTCCTTCAATATGCAAAACCGGCTCTGAATTTGCTCTGTATCCTGTGTTGGGACAACACAGGACAATTCTATCATTAATATACAAATGTAATGTTTGCAAGAATTCCTATCTCCCCTCCTAATTCCAAATTCAAACAAGAAAGAAAAAAGACAAGTGCAATATGCCATAAGATGTCATTTGTGAGTGACAGAGCAGAACTAGGACTCAGCTCTTCTGTCCCTCAGTCAAGTGCTCTATCCTCTGCACCAAATTATCCCCCCTGATAAATGTTATGGCTAGGTTCAGCTGTCCTGAGAGAAACCAAGATCCTTGCTGAATTTACACTGATGTTATCTCATTCCCACTTAACCACAAAAAAACCTTCAGCTTTTTCAGGACTTTGAAAAGCAGAGCTTTGCTCTAGGGCTGTGTGCCATGATGAGAGAAGAGACAGACATCACTACTCACAACCCAGGAGTTTGCTCACAAAAAGGCAGAAAGAAATATATCTGGACTAGAGGCACAAGGAGTGTAATTAAGTAGAAGTGCTACTTGAAACTGTAAGAGGTTATGGTTTTCTATGTCTAAAATGTTGTTTGACATTCTTGTCTGAACAATCAACTAATGCATTAGGTGACCCTTGGGCATAATAGCAAGATTTAGGGGAAAAAGTGTCTGAGATAAATCTTTGAAGACTTTTGCCTTCAGAGAGTAATATAGAATCACAGAATGGTTTGGGTTGGAAGGGACCTCTGGAGGTCATCTAGTCCAACCCCCCTGCAGTGGGCAGGGACATCCCCATCTAGATCAGGTTGCCCAGAGCCCTGTCAAGCCTCGCCTTGAATGCCTCCAGGGATGGGGCCCCAACCACCTCCCTGGGCAACCTGTTCCAGTATTCCACCACCCTCGTGGGGAGGAACTTCTTTCTAATATCCAGTCTAAATCTACACTTCTCCAATTTCAAACCATTGCCCCTTGTCCTTTCACTACAGGCCTTTGTAAACAGGCCCTCTCCAGCTTTGTTGTAAGTTCCCTTTAGGTACTGGAAGGTCACTATTAGGTCTCCCTGAAGCCTTCTCTTCTCCAGGCTGAATAATCCCAGCTCCCTCAGCCTGTCTTTGTAGGAGAGGTGTTCCAGCCCCGTGAAACTCTTAAATGTTACTTGAGAATTGTTTCTGGCACTGAAGATGGTCCCAGTGCAGGTTTAATCTGCTGCCACCCTGGCACACTGCTGGCACTGCAAATCTCTTTGCATGTGTTTGCAAATGAGGCTGCTATGTACAGCCAGATTTTTTTAAAGGTAGCAGCTCTTTTTCTTGCCTCCTCTGGTTGGAGATCTCACTGGGGCACACAGAGAAGTCACCCATGGAGGCTACAGCTGTGAAAAACTCAGAGCCTGAAACTGAACTCCTACAAATAACTGCTAACTACACTGGAGTTAAATAGACAGTGAAACCACTATTTGGTGACCACATTACCTGTCAGTGCTTCTGGCAGTGCCACAGGAGTTAACCACAGCAACCATGTGACAGTGTTTACCAAACACTATCAACTGTGCCAAAAAAAAACTTATCTAGAGAGCACAATACAGTACAGTCTTCCAGTACTGATAACCCAGTACCAGTCTATGTGAGAAGATATCAATCCAATGAGATTCACTCAGATCATCCTAGAAGATGTACTCAACTACACGCCGGAAGAGAAAAACCCTCATTTTAAAGTTGGAGTGACAGCAAATTGTTTCCCTGTGGTAAAACGTCACCACTAGAGGTCTTGTGTCCTTGCACAGCTTTGGGTTCTGCTAACACAGAGTCCCTTTACAGCAGATGCTAACACATGCTAAGGCCTTCATGAAAGCAGCATGAGAACTGATGTTGGAACTGAGGCTGAACTCCAGTGTATCGCCACTCTAACACAGGAAGTAAGACAACTTGGTTCCTCCATTTGTCATTAATTTGGGTAACACTGTGTACAAAGAGAGAACTACTCTTGCTACATCTGGAGTAAGGAGTATTTGGAGTGCCTAGTTCTGAACTTCCCAGTCCAAGAGAGGCAGGGAACTACTGGAGAGAGTTCAGTGGAGGATTACAAAGATGATGATGATGATGGGACTAGAGCATCTTTCTTGTGAGAAAGACTGAGATACCTGAGGCTGGTTAGCCTGGAGAAGAGAAAACTGAGAGGCAATCTTATCAATGCTTTTAAATACCTAGAGTAGGTAGGTGTCAAAAGGATGGGACCAATCTCTTTTCAGTGGTGCCCAGTGACAGGACAAGGGGCAATGGACACAGGAAGTTCTATCTAATCATAAGGTAAAACTTCTTTCCTTTGAGGGTGACAGAGCACTGGAACGGGCTGCTTAAAGAAGCTGTGGAGTCTCTTTCTCTGGAGACTTTCAAAATCAGCCTGGATGTGATCCTGTGCAACCTGCTGTACGTGAATCTGCTCTAGCAGAGGGGTTGGGTTAGATGATCCCCAGAGGTCCCTTCCAACCTCTACCATTCTGTGATTCTGATAACTGGTGATGTAGAGAGTTCATTTTTCTTGGAAAAAACCATAGTAATACAGCACTCAGGGGCTAAACTCTCCACACTGTTTTTGCATTAGCATCAGTGACAAGGAAACTGTCCAGCAGAAACTGCCTCTCTATCCAAGGATTACACTAGTTGTTCAGATTCAACTAAGCACATGCAAGTATATTTTTTAGCTGTACACTGGTATTTGTTTCTATTCATTAAATATATGAAAGGACACATGCAAACACCAATAGCCTTAAGTCAGCAAGAGAACCTTAAGTAAAAAAAACCTAACCAAACAAAAAACCAAACACAACCCTAGGACTGATTTAGCCTTCCCCAAGTAACAAACTTTTTCTTGTAGAATCTAGTGCTCAATTTGTCTCATAATCTTCACCATTCATTCCAAGCAAGGTTTTAGAGAGAAATTCCTATGACCGTTTCCATTCTTGCATCCTTAAACCAACTACTGCCACAATGGGCTGTCTTTCACAAGGTACAGCCTGAGAGTTTCCTGTGCTGTTGGCATTGCAGATCTTATATGCAGCTACAGAATACAGTATAGAGCATCTTATCTAGACCTTGCCTATCTGCTAGAAGTCATAAAACGGAGTCAATGGGCTTGAGGCAAACGAGCAAAGCTTATGCAAATGCTTAAAATTAAGTATGAGCTCAAGTACTCTACTAAGCCAGGGCCTTCTCAGGAATGATAAATGTGAAAAACACAGAAAAGCACAGCAAATCCATGTGGACTGAAGACAAAAAAACACTTCTTCAACACCAGGCAAAGTATTTGCATACATTACAGTGGCCTTTGGATTGTGAGGATTAATACTTTTCTAATGCACATTAATTGGCAAAAACCCCAAAAGCATGGGTACATGCTTTTGAAATAAATATAACAGCTGTCCTTACAAAGGTAATTTATTTGCAATTAACTCCTATTTCTGAGTCCATCAAATGGGAGTTATATGTTTCAAAATAATGTCTGCAGTGAATCTTACTTGTGAACTTTACAACCATAAACTTGAACTCTGATTTTGTGAAGATACCCTTCTACCCTCTGTAAGTGGTAGCATAACTGAAGCTCTGACAAACAGATATATCTACAATGGTACTGCAGAATTCATCCTTTTGCAAGTTATACATGATTTCAAAGTAACACACAGAGAGAATATGGACATTCTCTCAGTGGCTATGACAAGCCCCATTAGCACAGCTAAGGTAAATTATTACTAACAGCCCATTTATTCCTACCACCAACTGCTAATTCAGCTGAAGACTGCAGCTGGAGGTATCAGGGTGACAAATGCAAGTCAGGCATCCTAGTGGAGCTGGGAATCCGAACTCACATCATCTGATAAGTAAAATGACAAGTACATACGTGCCAAACAGTGTGCAGCATTCCAACAGAATCTAGTGCATCTCAGGGCCATCCATATGCTCCACCATATGCTTGTGAGGAGAGGGGTCCAGAATCACAGTCTCTGGAAAGGGTAGGGCTCCCAGGCTCTCACGGTAACAGCCAGGATCCCAGTTTTGCTGTATTAATTGGTGTGTAAGCACCTGTATTCCCTCCAACAAACTACTGATTTTAGCTCAGAGGGCAAATAAGGAACATAACCAACTGTTTGCTGATTCAGAAGCTGGCTCCCACAGGGTAATTTCTACTAGGAAAGAAAAGGTTGCTCAGGGCTGTGCTTCTTCAAAGTCAATTCAGCCTCTTTGTATTAACCGTAAAGAAGCTGCAGCAACAGAGATGTTCCCATGTAAAAGAGCAGTAATCATGCTCTAGACACAGACTGACTTTTAACAGCCTAGCATAGGGGAATACAAGTTTCAACTCAACAGAATTACAGGGTGCTTTACTTTGCCTTCTATTCCGCTTTTCACTTACATTTTTCTGGGGGTGATTAGCTGCAGTGTGTTTTCACAGCTCAGTCCTACCTTATCACTGTCCACTGTGTTCTGTGATGTTCTAGATGCAATGGAAATGGTGTCAGGTTGACTGCTGCCATCTCCTTGGCTGTCTGCATCATCTACTCCATCTCTGTAAAAGACATAACAGGGGAACAACCATGCTTATTTAACACACCACCTTGGAACACGCACAATTTTATAGGTGGATTTGGGAAGTGTTGAGTCAATGTGCCAGAGCTGACTTTGTGCTAAAATTACCTCATTGATGCTATGTAGCTTGCAATTTAAAACGATGACACCCTCATCCATAGGGTTGGGATTAGATTGATGGAAACAGGATGGTCATTGCCTGAATGCTTACTTACAGCCTGGAAGACCGTAGTGTGCAGAAATACTTCTCTAATGTGAGTGTAAGGCAGAAATTTTCCTTCAAAGATATCTGCCTTAAGCAAAACCATTCAGGCCAGGCTACATGTGACACTGCAGAAGGGGTATTTGTCTTCACTACATCAACCACATCTTCTGAAAGCCATAAAAATTATGTGCAAACAAACATAAATAAAGACAGTACAGAGTTCTACAAGTCTACCTCTGTGAGCCTGCAGACTGCTACAGAGGGTATTTTCTTCCCTATTGCTGTATAGATACAGTTCTTCTAACTGATCTTTCAAAATAAACACTTAAATAATACAAAATACATATTTAAAAACAAAGGAAAATAAAAAGAGAAGAGCCTCAGTCTGTATTAGAAAACTCTTGTATTGGTGCATGCCCAGAGGAGAAAGAAATGTCTAGAGCTCTGCCTTTCTAGAGGTTTCCTGGGTGACTTTGATTACTTATGCTTTGCATGCCTCTGTAATACAGCCTGAAGTAAGAATGTGATAAAACTTGATGAGGCAATGGAGATGCTCAAATTAAAGGTGGCTTTTGGGAATACCAGCATGACAGCAAACAAACAATTCATTTTCTAAAGTTTCTATTTAATCCAGGACTTCAAGAAGTTGAAAAAAACTTATTACTTCACAGACTGAAATGAGTTTGTATTTGATGATGAAACACAAATTATTCACTGTAGCAATATATTGTCATGGAGAGCTGTGATTTTCATTGTCAGACAATGCAAAATGCCAAGTGGGGAAAAACAATCTGTTAATACTCAAATGTGTAGAAGTAAATTCTACTTTGGTTACAAAACATAACCTTCGACTGGGAAGAATTTTTACTGCTCATTTCTCTCTAGTACTTTGGATTACTAAAATAAAAGACCTTTGTATGTACAGTGTAGAAAAGATTTATAGCTACTGTTGCCAAGACAACATATAAAAAGCAAACATGATGAAAACTGCTTTTGACTATAGGAAGAAAAAGTGAATCCAGTAAAAAGCCTACAGATACTATGCTACTGCTGGTCAAGAAAATGCTGGTGATTTTATGTTGTATGGAATGACTGAGATTACCTTCTACTGTTGTTTCGCTGCTTTGCTGGTGTCTTGGGAAGCTGAATTGGCTCTTTCAGAGCTCCTTTCAGATGGATAATCCTTTCTTGAATGACTTCACGGATATTTTTGATCCATTCCTGTTTCGTTTCAATACTGGATGCCTAAAGATCCACAAGGCAGAAAGACAGACACTTGATTATATTGCTATCATATCACCTCCTAAGTACAAGAATTGCAGTTGGTTGATGAAAATACATGGTTAACTTATTTCTCCTCTCTGCTTGTACTGTTTTAGCTGCCGGAGTACCTGGTAACCCTGAGAGAACTGAGGGTATTTTTATGAGACCTACTTGGCAAGCAATAGCAAAGTAGCTAAGCTCTGGATAAATATGTTTAATGCTAGCAATACAGTATGCTCTGTAGAGGGGAAGTAGGTTATCAGTGTACAGCTGGGATTTCCTCAGACAAAATAACTATAATATGAATTCATTAGAATCTTACTTGACAGAAACGGCTGTCAGCTCTGGAGGTCTGAGGAATAGGTTGGTTATCAAAGGACAAAGAGAATGACACTTCCTAGGCAAAGACCCTGAGACATGCCCTGCATCAGTGTGTAGCTGCCAAACCCAGGTTTCAAGAGGAGATGCAATTTCAGCAAGGCTGTACAACTGCACTGTCCTGATTTATGCCAAGGCCTTACAGCTGAATTGCTCCTGTTGCAATGTGTGACCCTGCTGACAGAGACATGCAAGCCTTGCAACTACAAGGCGGAAAGAAACTGATCTTTCATTTAGTGCTCCCAGAGCATGAGCTACCAGCTCTAAAGGCAAAGAAAACAAGTAGAAAAGACTTACTTTCAGCACAGTTTTATTGTCTGAGGAAGGTGTTCGTCCAGACCACAAAGCAAATTTACAGGGATCTCCTTCAACGTGTTCAGTCACTCCCAGTTCTGAGGTCTAGTGTGGAGGAGAGATGATGAGAGACTTAATATACATGAAGCCTCATGAATACAGAAAATTTGGTATTTATTGGGAGAAGTGGGGAGGCAGGGATGGATAAAGGAGTTATGATCTTGTCTCTGCTTTGCTACACACAGATAAAAGAAACAGAAAAACAGCAGGGGATGGCAGTGAAGCATATAGCTTGAGTGATACTCCTTGCATTTCTCATCCACACTTCACATCTCACTTTCTTAATCCTCTCCAGACTCACTGTGAGCTTGGCTTCCACAGGACCCCAGAGCTAGCCCTTCCAGGTGGCATGAGGATCCCTAACCCAGCATGGGGACATGTGAGCCATCCCCCAAACTCTACCTCTACCCACAAGAAACACAACATCCAGAATACTTTCTTTGCAGCCACACCTACCAGTAACTTGTTCTTGTAAACATATTTTGTGTTTCCTGAAGAATCTTTGATCTCTTTGCTAAACACCAAAGACATTTCAAAGAGAAACAAATGCCTCTCACGGCCTTTCCGAATGAGAGACTTAGGATCCCACACTTGGAAAGAATCCTGAAGAATCAGCTCTCCCTGGACGTCCAGGTTCTCATCAAACCCTACAATGACAAAATACATTAGTTTGTATTTTTTCTTGGGACCAGTAACGCCCAGAAACAGCAGAGCAGTAAGGAATCTAAATAAAAAGGCCTTTCTCCTTTTTTATGCATATTCTGAAAGGACATCAGTGGCCATCTATTGCCCCAGTGAAAAACTTTTTTTTTCCCCTATTGCAATGATGTTTCACCAGGTGCAAATATGTCATATGTGCTAAACCGAGTCTGCTGCTAAGTCTAGTAGCAATTACTTAAAGATAAGTATTATAAATGTTTCAGTGGTGTTTACTGTACAGAGAATTGCAGTGCAAGGAATCTTATGCATGTCGACACAAATTCAGAGAAGCATAATGTGCAGTGGCTGGAAGTGCCACATCATCAAGGGCCTCTGAGTCCACACCAGTGGCATGGGGGAGCTACATCTATGAGAGCTAATTGGTATGGTGTCTGGAACAAGCTTTCTAGGAGGAGTTTCTCATCTTTCAAGCTGCATGTCAAAAACCTTCATATGGTTACGGATCACAGGACTCCCCACAAAAGGGAGGCTTGAGGGATAAGCAGTGCCTAGGGCAAGGTGTGAGTCACACTTCTCTTCAGAGCTAGGGACTGCTCCTCCACCAGCACAGCCTGCTGTTGCTCATGCCAGATAGCCCTGGGAGAGCAGCAAGCAGCCTTGGTCCCCGCTCCAAATGTTCAAGAATAATGTTTTATTCAGAAGACAACTGTCCAAGTGCTTGTCTACTCTAACAAATCCACCCCTGCTACTTTATTATTGCTTGCTGCTGGTTATCTCATGGGGAGAGGTGATCCAGGTATTACTTCAGGAAACCTTACTTTTCAGCAGCCAACACAATTAAAACCATCTTTATCATGTTTTTACCTATGCTGGGTCAGTTTGTCCCCTTGCAGTTTTAATCACCTGGTCTTAATGTGCTGCTTAGCTACTGGCACTATTTCCTTTTTCTTTCCTGTTTTAGTACTCTTGTTTCCTTGTTCTGACTCAAGCCAGACTGGAAATTATTTTCCCAAGCCAAGAAAATGTTAGAGTGACAACAAAGCATCTGTGCACAGAATAATTTTTTTTTTTACATTTTAGAAATACTACACACATAAAAAGCCAATAAAAGACTTAACTTGGGATCAATCAAAACATTTTTTTCTGTGATTTTGAACTACCTTCCCCCCCCTGTCTTTTTTAATCTTTGGGATAATTATACTAACATTTTTACAAACAAGCTGTTTTGACTCAGAAAACCAGAACTTTTTCTTTTGAAGTGTTGAGACAGTATTTAGAAATGTTTTCATCCAATAATTGCTACAGCTGCCAGCAGCTAAACTAACACTGCTTCAGAAGGGATTTATTTTTATGCCATTAAGATTTTTTTTAACCAAATATATATATATTGTACATGTATACATATATATACAGGCATCTATGTATGTACATTAATTTACACATATGAATACATACATAAATACACACAAGATAGAAATAAATAAAGCCCCAAAACTACCTAGCCAGATCTATTCCTCCAAGATTTTTTAAGAAACTAATATTAGACAGGAGCTACAAAGTACCTGAAAACTATGATCCATCAGCAGTATTGCTATAGTCAACCTGTACTAACTTTCTACACAAGTTGCAAGAAGGCTTCTTTTAGTGATGAGTCCCTCCCCTGCCCTGGCCACCTGCCCATCTGCTACCTTCCAGCATGCTGACGTGCATTGCATCGTTGGCCTTCTTGGGGACACTGAGCATCACTTCCAGACCCTCTTTGAGTTCCCCTTTGCCCTCTTCGCAGCAGGTCAGCAGTTCCTAAGAAGCAATGCAAAACACATATAAACAAACTCTGACCAACATACTGGCTTTATATCTGGTTGTGTTACTTGTTACATGCAACTACTTTGCTAACAGTGACAGAAGAAAGCTGAACTGCATCAAAACCTACTGTAGATGCTCACAGATAGTAGGGATCCAATGGGAGTGACTATGAAACAAGACAAAAGAAGTTGCTATCAAGTGAGACTGTGCACTCAGAAGATTTCTGAGGGCTTCTGCCTATGCTGCAGCCATCAGTCAGTCCAGATGTGCCAGCTGGGTTGCAGGACCCTTGCCTGATCCCACAGTGCTGCTGAGCACCACAGTGAGGCCAGGATGGCAATGTGCTGTGCCCAGGACAGCAAGGTCCCTTCAGGAAAGATTCACCTGAGGAGACCAAGGGAGTGATGATTGAATGGGTGTTTCAGCCTTCCCATTAGCAGATGGTTTGTGCAGTGCTGACTTGCTGTCCCACAGCATTCACTAGACTATGGTAAACATGTGTGTTGTTCTAGTAACTGGTATAAAGCACAGATTTGTCAACACACTGAATGTACTCAGTACGTACCTTCATTGTACAGCATATCACTCCTTCAGTATATACACAAGAAACTTTAAAGAGATGCAAGTATCGTACCTGGTCCTAGCTTTTCAAAGTCAGATTCTGTCTCTTATCCCTCAGATCTTTTATCTTCTCTGGTTTACTAGTTTTGAAGTGAACAGTAGCTGATTAAGATAGATCTCAAATTCACCTACTCAAAAAATACTGCAAAATCCTGTAACCAATTTACAACAAACCAAAACAAGGTGTTTTTTTAAATGGGAAATGTTAATGTTTCACTTGGAAGTCCTTGCTTTCTGTGTGAAGCTTTCCCTTGTTTTTTCAAACACAAACATGTTAGCTTCCAAACAGAATCTAATGCCAGTGAAGAAGTCTCAGTCAAGAGTCAGGGAAAGTTCCCAAAGTTCATTACTGCTGTCACTGAAGTCTTTACTTGAAATACTGCATGTCACAAACTTAGCAGGCAAAAGTAAACAGTTCTGTTATCCCTTCAGTTTTCTTTTTCTCACTTTTTAGCATTAAGTCCACTTGGATACAAAAAAACACAGTTGAAACAGGTGATCAGTTTTTTCCTGGTTTTCTGGTTTTTGTTTTTGTTTTGTTTTTTAAGTTTTTTGTTTGTTTGTTTGTTTTGTGTTTGGTTTGGGGGTTTTTGTTTGTTTGTTGTTTTTCTTTCCTATCTGTGAGTCTTTTGTTTAAAACATCCAACCTAATTTCATACTTTGTGGCCATGCTCAGGCCTGGGAAGTAGGAATAACAGCTCAGCAGCAGCTGCTTACAAGTCACGAACAGGTGATGAAGCGGCTTCTTTAAGAATAAATTAATTCCTTACATCTCTGAATTGCTCTGCATGAGCTGATTTGGGCAGCTCACTAAGGTACCTTCAGTAGGAGTTGATATTTTGTGATCCTCTGGACAGGCTTGATTAAATAAGAAGAGATAGAGTTGGCCAGACCATGTCGTTGCTGAATTTCCTAGAAGAGATAAAAACAGCAGTCAGCCATGGAAAACTATTAACCCCCCTGCCAGATAGGACTACCTGTAACTAATTTTAGCTCTGGATCTCTGCATTTCTTTGCTTAGTTTTTTTAACTCTCTTTGAGCTTACATGAAAATAACTGGTTTGAGAGAGGCTAGTAATAACATGCAGAGTCCCCCTAAGGCCACTTAAACTGCAGGAGCCCTGTGCAAGTCAAGCTAAGGCTAGGTTGAGTAAAATAGAGAGGCTTCGATTTAAACATGACTTATCTGTCAAGTCAGCTGGTTTCTCCTAGCTATTAAGGCTGAAAGCAGAGTCTTAACATTCAATTAAAATGGAGTGACATTAAATTAAATTGCATGCGTAGGGTGTAATTTAGCTGTCTAAACATAAGCATCTAGTACCATCTGAGAGCCCTAGAGTGGCTGAAATATCCACATGGGAGTAACAGGTCTGACACAATGCTGACAGATCTGTGCTATTCCAAGGCAGCACCTGGGGGCTAGGAGAGATACCCTTAGGATACCTTTCACAGCACTGAATAGTTCTGTTTTGTCACCTGAATCTCAACCAAAATGTATGTGCTCATGAGTGTGATGTGTTTGTGAACCTCTGGAGATATTGCAGATGGGCACCTGGAGAGTTCTGCAAAGGGCCCAGCTGCCTCCCTGCAGCTGGTTCCAGTGGGACTTAGGCGCTCCTCAAAATCCAACGGGACCCTAATGCACATATTGAGCCATCTAAAAAACTCATGCCCTACTGAGGCAGACTGTCTGCTGAAGTAGAACAGATTGGAATTCCTTCTGCTTCTGCCAGGCTCTAGGCATGCCTCCCTTTGCTCCTGGCCATCAGGAAATCCTCTGTTCCTAAAAGAACAGATGGAGAGGCAGAATGGGACTTATCTCCAGCTACTGGAGGGTAAATTTGAGGATGTGAAGGGAAGAAATTACAGAAGATGAAGGGAAGAGCTGCCAAGAACAAAGATTTTCTTTCTGTATACAGTCTGACTTTTTGCTGAGTACTAGGGAGGTTGCTGGTGGTTTTTAGCTCCAGTGTTTATCTTTACGCCGGGATGCAAAAATAGCCATTTTTCACACAATGCGCCAACAGATTTGTTTTGCACTAGGCAAGTTTGTTTTATAAAAAAGTATCTCTGGTGCTATAAACAAGACCTAAAAGGGAAGGGAGGGGGGAGCTCTGTGCTGGGGTAAAAGGAGCTTGCATGAAGCTGAGTCATGGCTGGCTCCAAACAAGGACAGTGTCTGTGGAGCACATGGCTGGGACTCAATTAGTAACTGCAGAAGCCAGCAAGACCTCAGCCACGTTTGTGAACTTCCTGGAGCTGGCTAAGCACACTTGTTTTTTGTAGGATCTAAGTAATGAATTTAGTGCTATTATTTCCTCCCACCTCTCTGAACAGCACAAAATGCTCCCAGCAAGATGCCTCCCCTTCGGGCATTCCTTGTTCTGCCAAGTCAGACTGTGTGGAGACAGAGCAGGTTCGTGGACTGACAGCTGTCCCTGCTGCACAAGAACCTTCTTGTTTAAAGAAAGCTTGGCTCACATTATAGTGCACCATGCCTTGCCATTAGACAAAACTTCAGTTATTCCTTGGGTGGAAAAGTGTCCCAAGGGCCTTGAAGAAATAATTTTATCTGACAGGAACTATGTGCTGGTAGTTGTGTGTTACAGAACAGATGAGCTGCAGAACAGGATCAATACGTATTCTTACATGCAATGACAATCACAGACAAATCAAAAATATCCTCTAAGCAGGGCAGCACAGGACCCTCACAGGCCTTGGATGGACAATATAAAGACAGGAATACTTAAGTACAGTTTCACACCATAAGAACTGATGAATTTACAATAAAGCAGTGATTGTATCAAATGTTTAAAGAGACTGATCCATTAAAGTCATCTAATTGTGTATAGTTTAGTAGGAGAAAAAACTGCACCCTGAACTGAGTATACAGACCATTGACTTGCTGAGAAGACTGACTGAGCACTAAAACACTCAGGAAACATTTAGGTTTTGTAATGCATGAGACAAATCTGTGGTGAGTAATCAAAAAAAAAAAATTTTTACTAAGAAAAAGCTGAGACCCTGCTCATGGCTCTGCCAATTTCCTAAGGGACACTCCAGCTCAGTGGAGAAACTATCCAAGAACCATCATCCATGCAGAAATCCAATGCTCTGCAATGCTACCAAAGTCAATGAGCTTTAAAACGCTCCGCTCTGTAAATGCTGGTCATGCAAGTTAAAGGTGCCCTGTGGCTTCTTGAATATAACAAACTGACCTTTTCCAAGATTTAAAGAAAATAAATTCAAACTAGCAGACGCATACGACTGAACCAGACTGTCTTTCTCCTGAGGACCAAAGCTTGCTTAAATAACAGACACTAAAATCAACATGATCAACATAATATGCTGATTTCCACCACCTGAAGCTGAGGGCTAGCACATGCTGGGAGTCAAAAAAATATCTTGCTAGCCTGAATTATGTGGTATTACAAATATAAAAAAAAATACTAAATATATAATTTACCTTTGAAACTACTGAAGGATCTACAGGTACTTCATGCTACTTTAGTCACTTAGATCGAGTGACTTCTTTTTGAAGGGAGATACCCAGCTTTCTCTTTTTGCACAAGCATCATCGGGTAGCCCTGCACAACTCCCACAAATGGAAAGGAAACATGTCCCCTTGCAGAACAGTAGATGTTGACACATGAATATTCACTATTAAGCACCATTAGGCAGGTTTCCAGTCTATACAGTGAGCTGGAGAGGAAATTCTTAGCAAAGGAAACACTTCAACATGTGTAAACAACACTGATAAACACAGAAGTGGCGCCAACCCTCCCCGAGTCACCGAACAGCACAAACCATTCAACAGGCTGAAGCGCCACCTCCTGGAAATGCCTTTTCAGTTCAGTTCTACTTTAGGTCCTTTCATAATAAGGCAAAAAACAAAGCCAAAGAAAGAGGTATTCAGCACTTCTGGTCATGTGACATGTTTCAGTGCTGAGTCTAATTGACACGCTATAACTATTAGGACATACAAAAGCCAGAAGAGCTGATTCATGCCAGCTGCCAACTACATCACAGGTTGGATCCTGCTGAGTGGTTACATTTGTAAAAATATTTTCAAGGCTTTGGAAAAGAGGTATTAGCATTTTTTTTTTCCCCAGAAAGGTAACCAATTAAAGCTACAAGCTAACAGACAAGCATGGCAAAAATCCTAGCATACAAAACTGGGATTGGAGCCTTATATTGGAGACTTGTAAGGGAAACAGTCTAATAGCATGATGAAGCAAGTATTTAATAGGGTGGGTAAAATCTGCAGACTAGGAGGACAGGATCTTGTTTTGGACTTAGAGATTGCAGGTCATAAAATATAATAGGATCTGCTTTTCATTTTACCACTAGATCCAGGAGTAGAGAGTAAATCTAAACCAGATCTTTAGAAAGGGCAAGGTCTGAAAAATCCACAAAGGTTCCCGTAAGTATTTGTGTCTCCATTAAAAACACGTTGCCACACTGATGAAGATCACACATCACATCACAGCCTATCAGTTTTCACAGCATGTCATATCTGCCCAAATGCCAAAGCACAAAAAGGAATCAGTTCCTCAGAGGTTAAGAAGAGGTGTTTCAGCTGTACTATGTGTGCTGAAGGAAAATAGCGATGGTTGCTTACATCAAAGAAAGTCCCTGCATGTTCCAGTATGAGTTGGTTGGAGTCAGGCTTGTTTTTGCAGTAGGTGACATACATCTGAAATTTATCTGCCTGTGAAAAAAAAAAAATCAGGGGAAAAAGAAAGTAAGCTATTTTTCTGCTCACACAGTCTTTCACTAAGGCTAACCAGGATAAATAAGAGGTGAAAAAATCCCACCTCTCAAAGCAACACAAGCACTGCAAATTAAGAACAGAAGAATTATAAGACAGTTCATACCTTAGCTAAGCAGTTCTGAGGGGAACAAGGTGCACTCTGTAACAGCTATAGGAGACTTTCTTTAACAAGAGTCACAGACGGAAAGCCTAAGACTAATCCAGCTATAACATAATTTCTGAGCTCTTAATGATGTTACACAGATTGTATCCAAAAGTCTGCAGGTCTTGAAACCCAGTCACAAAGTGTTGGCTTTATCACCTACTTGCAGATAAAGTCAGTGCAGAATCTCTGGGCAAGCGACTCACCTGGCTTAAACTGGCTCAAGCCAACACTTTTGACCTGAGACAGGCTCAGATTTGTGACACCTGGCCCAAACTTGCCTTTCCTACCTTAGTTCAGCATCTAATGGTTCAAACTTAATGCTGTGCTAGAAGTGTTTTGCATTAAATTTCCTAATTTATTTATTTTTAAGAGGAAATTAAAAGCATCTGTGCACTCCTGCCTTAGAGAAGTTTACTATTACTGAACTCTGTCTCTCAGGGACAGGCAGAGAGTTGTGGTTGGTGGAGCAAAGTCTAACTGGAGCCCTGTGACTAGTGGTGTGCCCCAGGGGTCAGTGCTGGGTCCAGTACTGTTCAATATATTCATCAATGATCTGGATGAAGGGGTAGAGTGTTCCCTCAGCAAGTTTGCGGATGATACCAAGCTTGGAGGAGTGGCTGGCACACCAGAAGGCTGTGCTGCCATCCAGCGTGACCTGGACAGGCTAGAGAGATGGGCAGGGAGAAACTTAATGCAATTTAACAAGGGTAAGTGTAAAGTACTGCATCTGGGAAAGAACAACCCCATGTATCAGTACAGGCTAGGAACTGATCTGTTGGAGAACAGCCCTGGGGAAAAAGCTCTAGGAGTGCTGGTGGCTAGGAGGATGCCCATGAGGCAGCAATGTGCCCTTGTGGCCAAGAGGGCCAATGGCATCCTAGGATGCATTAAGAGGAGCGTGGCCAGCAGATCCAGAGAGGTTATTCTCCCCCTCTACTCTGCCCTGGTGAGGCCCCACCTGGAATACTGTGTCCAGTTCTGGGCCCCCCAGCTCAAGAAGGATAGGGAGCTGCTGGAGAGAGTCCAGCACAGGGCCACCAAGATTATTAAAGGAGTGGAGCATCTGCCCTATGAGGACAGGCTGAGAGAGCTGGGTCTCTTCAGCCTGGAGAAGAGGAGACTGAGAGGGGACCTCAGTAATGTCTACAAATATGTTAAGGGTGAATGTCAGGAGGAGGGAGCCAGGCTCTTCTCAATGTCATCCAATGTTAGGACAAGAGGGAATGGGAGCAAGCTGGACCACAGGAGGTTTAGTATTAACATGAGGAAAAACTTTTTTACAATGAGGGTGAGGGAGCACTGGAACAGGCTGCCCAGGAGGGCTGTGGAGTCTCCTTCTCTGGAGACATTCAAGAGCCGCCTGGACACATTCCTGTGTGACCTCGTCTAGGTGATCCTGCTCTGGCAGGGGGGTTGGACTAGATGATCTTTCTAGGTCCCTTCCAACCCCTGGCATTCTGTGATTCTGTGAAACAGAAGAGGATGAAATGTTCCCTCCTTTGTCACATTTTTTTTTTATACCAGCTATCTGAATAACAAGACTGCAATTGGGCAGGCAGCTTTGTATTTATGTCTGTAACCATACACACAGGTCTGGACCTTTACTATTGCTGAGATGAAATATCTTAAAACTACCATGAAGATTTTTGCACAAAATCATACGTAAATGTGTCCATCTTTCATAAATATGCAACCCTTTCTTTGTAAACAATATTTCTGAATCAATTTCATGGATATTTGTGGCATGATTTTAAATTAAAAGCCCATTGAAATCAGGCAAACTTGCTCTTTCTTTTTTTATAAATGAAAATTTTCATAACAACTTTTAAAATACTAATTCCTAGCTTTGAAATGTAATTAAAACCATCAGAGAAAACATGAAGATGTCTGACTTGGCTGCTAAATATTTTGAAAAGGAAACAGCTTTCATACACATAAATTATTGTAGCCAATATTTGGAGCTTCCCACACCCATGAAGACTCTTAACATCAATATTTCAAAATCTGTTGGAAATTACCCTGGCACTGGCTGATGGAACGAGAGAGCACAGGGGCTCAGCAATTAGACACTAACTTCTGAAGAAAAATGTTGATATAATACATTGTTCACACCTTTATAGATGTCTCATGGCATGACTAAAATTCTCTAAGGAAGGTATACTAAAATTTTAAATGTCTGTCCTCCCAGGGCCCTTCACAAAGAAATGAATGTCACCCCTAAACACAGGTTTGATTTGACAAAGTCCTGTAAAACAGGAACCAGCAGAGGTAAAAAGCCATGCTGGTCAGTGCAGGGCAAGGAAAGAGGCTCTGGAAAGCCTTCACACCACTGGTCAGGAGAAGAGCTAATGGAGGGAACCTTTCACCCTGGGAAAGGTAGAGGAAAAAGCAATTGTAGTTCCAGATTAGCTTCTAATCTCATCACTAAGGATGCAACCTTTGCACCAATTCCCAGCTTGTTTCCACCTATGCTAGAGGAATTAATTCAAATAAATAATGAAAAGAAGATGCCTCATTACCCAGGTGACAAAGCAGTGGCCCACATCCTCAGGCAGTTGTTCATATTTCTCTAGTTCTTTTAGAAAAATGCTGAAAAAAGAAAGCACCAATAGTTACAATACCCAGGAGAAGTAGAATGACCAATGAGTTTATCAGATCAATACTTGTATGTTGATTATGAGGCTGATCAAGTATCCTGCCGGTGGAAAAAGCATGTCCTTGCCAAGTTGTGCTTTTGGTTTTGAGCACTGTCGTGCCCAACTCTAGAAAGGAAAAGGTGGCAATCCCTAGTAGGGGGTCAGTGTATTCAGGACTGCAAAGTGATGTTCAAGAACCAAATTGTGAATCTTCAAAAATATGTTGTGTAGTGGTTTAGAGGAAGGGCTAAAAAAAGAGAAACCCAAAGCTGCCATCTTTCCATCACCAAACTTGGCACACTGGACAAAGGACAATTTAAACAAGATTGGTACTTCATAGATAAGCAGTAAACTCTCAAAATACAGATTTTTTTAATCAACTCTCTACCAACACCTTGTACCACAAGTGACATCTCTGTTTGCAGACAGAACCCTGTACAATGCCTGGGTAGAAAGAGCAGTGTGAAACAGAAGTTGCAGAAGGAGCAGCAACTGAATGTGCCATTTCCATTGCCCTGAATCAGGCTGAGGGATGCCTTAACATCACGAGCTGAAGCAGAAGATGGTGGAGGATGCTGGTGAAGGTGACAGAGGGACAATTAATTTTAGCATTGCTAGAAGTTTTAGGGGGAAAAGGATTATGTAGAAGCAGCAGGATGGAGAAGGATGGGTCAGGGAAAGGAGAAATGACAGCAGCAAAGAACAGTGGGGCATGAATGAGGGTTAAAAGGTAAAAGGGAGTAAGGAAGTAAAAAAAACCAAAAGAATAAAAAAGGGGGTTTCTGCTTTATTTTTCAAACTGGTTTGATTGTGACGTGTAACTTGAAGACAGACATCGAAATTCAGACTGAATTTGTGGGATTCAGCACCCTTATATATTTAAGTTTGTAACTGCTGTTCCATTTGCTCTATAGCAGGGAAACAATGCTCTCTAAGGTGATCTGAGACATAGTCTTGTCTTAATAAAGTGGAGTGCTGCTAGTTACAGATTACATACAGAGAATCTCCACGAAATGTCAGGAAAGCTGCTTGTTAAATCAGCTTATGTCAACCATTTCTTTTTTTGTCCTTGTGTTTTCCAAGAAATCATACTTTTGATAGGCAAGCATCCAGACTAGGTCTAGTGCTGTGACATGGAAAGCATGTATAGGACTACAAAGCATTGGTATAATATGACTTTAACACTGTTAATCAACTGAAGGCAAAGTTTAAACTAATATGCAATGCATTTTTGTAAAAGATATGAACAGAGAAATCAAACATTCCTTTTTGAATCTGGATCAATTACTTTACACTCCTGTGTGCACTGTACTGTAAATGTTTACTGCAGACACCACACAGGTCTATAGGTACACATATGTCTTTGGTTTCCTTAGTCAGTAAATATTAACACAACTGCTAGAAAAACCTACTTGTTATGAAAGTCATATATCTCTTGAATATTGCCAAAGATGATGTGTTCTTTATTAAGGATCCCAGCAGGTATTTCTTCCACTCCACTTGTCATTTCCCAAAGGTATGTCTGGAAGACACCAGCAATTTTAGCTTTGTGAATAAATGCAGTGAAAAATATATCTCCCTGTTTTATTGCCAAAGGCATAGGCTGACAAGGGAAAGATGTACTTTGAGGTTAAGCAAACAAGCTAAAAAAAAATAAAAAAAAATGTTCCAGCATCACAGAAAACTCTCCAGAGAAATACAAAGTACTGACACTCAGAAGCTGTCAAAGGAAAAAGCAGAAACATGCCAACACCACCTGTCTTTGCTGTCCAACTGATGGTGTCCAAAAACTGCAGGCAGAAACAGTTGAAAGATAAGCTGGATTTGCCACTTCAGTAGCATCAGCTACACAAAAAACTCTTTCAAACTGCAGGAAAGTGAAAGCTGATAGATTTTACTGAAATACACTCTGCTTTTTGCCTTGAGTATCACAGTCCCCTTTGGGAACACCCTGCTGTAGAGCTAGGCAAAGTATTTGACTGTGCAAACCCAGCTCTTTTCAAATGACGATCTTAAGGAATATGAGTTCTTAAGAAAATACCCCATGATTAAAAAAAAAGCAAAACCAAAAGAAAACAATGAATTTCAGGTCAATGTGCAAATATATTGCTCTATATTGAGTCTCAGGACATTACCCTCACTCTGCAGGGGTGAGCACAGCTTTGTAGATAAAGACACATTCAGGTGTCCTTGGAGGTGCAGATGTTTACAGCCAAGCACAGCGAGCACAGGGCACAGTTCTGCTGGTGGGAGACAAGCTCCCTCTCCTGTCCACCCAGCTCCCACCACCAGTATGACATAGCCTTTGCAGTACAGTGGATATCACCACAACAAAGGACACCATATCCCTCCTGAAAATACTGGAGACCTCCAGGGTTGTAACTTACCTCTAAACATTCATGTAAGTCCCTGACATAAGCTTTTTCTGTCTGAAGAAGCTCAGCCATAATGAATCTGGGAAAAGATAAAGTGTTACAGGTGTTTTGGAAAATATAAGCATTTACACAATGAACAGAAAACAAAACATCATTCTGTTGTCTTAATGAATCAGTGCACTTCCACTCCAAACCTTCAGCTGCCTTACTTTGCACCTTTCACCTCCATGAGTGAAATACCACTTCACACTCTAGTACCTTGTAGGGCTATTTTCTAAATATCTTTCCTGTATAAAACTCTATTTAAAGTTGTATTTCTGCAACCCTGACTTGTGACTTACTATCTACGTGCCTATCCTTAACAGTCAATTCATTCTCTGAATCATTTTTCCCCCAGAAATAAGGACTTCAGATTCACCTGCACCACTTGTATCTTTACTAACAGTAGTAAGTCACCCTGAAACTTAACCTTCAGTGATAGTACAGATGCGCTTGGAAGACACCGCTACTTTTAGAAGGCTTCTACAGCTTGGTATGTGACTGGAGAAAACCCAGACTGCTGGGAACCATGTCATTAGTGCCTTTGGCTGAACATGTCGAAGTTGAAATGCCCAATATTTTGAAACTGTACCACAGGCAGACCAAGTGTAGCAACCACTGTTCCCTAAAGTAGAAATGGCTGCTTATCAAGGTTATGCATTTTAATGACTATTTTAGAGGGCTGAAAAGGATTGTGCATACAATTTTTTTTCAGAATATACTCACAGAGAAATTAAGACAAAACACTGTGAAATCAGACTGTTTCTAGATTTAAGTGCAACAAGCACTCTCTAAATATTTCCTCTAGTGTGAAGTATTTCCAGTTCTCTTTGCTCTGCACCCACTGAAATTTGAACTTAAATATCAAGTGAACTCCTGTGTCACTAAAATCCAGTTAATTCCTCTGGATGTCACTGGAGTTTAGATAATACCTAGACCTATTAAGATACTTTGAATTTTTTCCTGTTCGTTTTTACTTTTCACATACAGCCAGAAAGAAATCATGACCATCTCCACGACATCAGGGTCTAAGTGAAGTGCTTAACTCACTCCTTTCCCTTTCCAAATGTAACTTCTGATTAAAACCAAAAGAAATTCAACCTGTTTGTTCTGAAATTCTGTAGCCTACAAGTCACAGCTTCTGCCCTAAACCTGTAGCCTTATCTCAATAGCTCCACAGCTGGAAGGAGTTATGGAATTGTCAGTCAGTTGTGAGCACACAAGTATCATAGAATCACTCTTGGATAATGTGTCTTGGCAGACTGTGAGTGTTTGGGGACATACTCTTTCTTTCTGGATGACTTTCTTTTTTCTTCATTGACTTCATGATTTGCATCTCGCAGCTTTACCTCCCGGTCTGAAAGACTTGCTGGAATAGTATCTAGTTCTAGGTCCTTGTTATCCTAAAAGAAGTGAAAGTACAGACTTTAAATTCACTGTAATCCTACTGTTGTGCAAAATGCAGCATGTTCATGAGTTCAAATGGATCAGAAGGGACAAAAGAAAGATAAAGATACCAATGTTAGAAGGAAACTCAAAGAGATTTAGGAGATCTACAGTGAGAAGGAAGAAGGTGAAAAGGTGAGAGACAAATCTTAAAAAAAAGCCAACTATGAAATCTATTATAGTCTTTATTGTTACTTCTATCTAGGAATAGATATTGATGACAATTGTCTAAATTTTACCTTACTCCTTCACATCTAAATTAGTTGCCTAGTATGGGACTTCATAAACAGTTTGATATAGTAGAGCACTATGCAGAGACAATTCCAACTTCCAAAGGCTTTCTGCCATGGAAATACCTTTCTAGACTCTGGTTAGTAACTTTGAGTAAACCAGAGATTTTACAAGCAACAGCACATTTAAGGTGTCTTGAGGGCATAATCCTCATTCTTTGATACTTAATTTTGAAGGATAGTTGACTGAAAGGTTTTTAAGTGTTTCTGCCTCTGGCACTCTCCCTTAATACTATGGCCAGGGAATAGCAGCAGATTCTAGTTTTTGTTTCTCTTGTGTTGCTCTATTTCACCTAAATGAGCTTAGACAGGAGGTTGGGGCTTGATTTTTTGGTTAGTTAAAGGATGAGAGAATGGAAACTTACAGTTAAAACCTGAGTTTGATTCAAAATAACAGTGTTGGAGGAGGATTTATGGCTTATGCTAAAATTAACACAGACTTCTATTCCGATAACATTTTCCCTCCTTCCCAGTAGCTGTATGGTCTCAGGGAGAATGGTGCAAGTATTTGCTTAGAAAGTCTTTCTGATGTTCACGTGTCTTCTCCTCATATCACTGATCTGCCGCACAAAGCTTTTTGTCCTCAGAAACAGTTCTGAGCTTGGCTAGGTAAGTTGGCTGGATTTGAAATGTTTCTAATGGACACATGATAACCTGCAGTGTTCATACCATAGCTTCCACTTCCCTCTATGACCATCAGCTTGAACTAACGCCCCAGCAGGACATGAATTTACAGTACCTCTGTATTGATTCCAATGGATTTTTCTAGGGAATAGCGGTATTTCTCCATCCTGAGAGAGAAGTCACGGTAGCGTTTGTCAACGGTGGTAACCCACTTCCTGATTTCAGCAGCATGTATATGTCCTTTTTCTACAAAGCTGTCAGCCAGCTGGATGAGGAGCTTCACTTTCTCCTTCGTTTGCTGCCCAAAATATGGTCTTCTGTTATGTTCTGTTATGATTATTTCCTTTGCTTTTAATTCACACAGCAGACAGAGGCAGCTCACAAGTTTTTATACTTCATTAAAAAGTGTCTGTACTTCATCTTATACAGAATCAGATGCTTTATACTTTGCCCAATAAAACATGAAAGGAATTACATTTTTATAAGGACACTTATGAAGCTGCAGGAGATAGAAAAATTCAAGTTCTTGAAACCACACACACACAAACATATAGGGAAAACATGATGGAATTTAGACATGCCTCCTTCCCATAACCAAAAACTTATTTTTGTGAGACTTGGAATAGCAGTCAGGATTTTAAAATCACACCTCATAAAATACATGAGGTTACTCTGAATCTATGTCTAGGTGGTTCTGCAGACCTGTGTAGGCAGGTCATTAACCCACCACATATCAGTCCATTGATTCTCTACTACTCTGTTTCAGAAACTAACAGAAACCGTCAGAGCATTACAAACAAAAAGATACCTGAACTCCAAAGCATACACTGGAACACTCAAACCTCACAGAGGATTTTTCTATTTCACTTGGGCTCTGACTGCTCCCTCAGTAACCATAGTTTTCCATGTTGAGGAACTTCGTGCAAATCTGGCACAAATAAGCCAGTTATAAATTTCAGCTTAGGTTCCAAATCCATCCCAGGAACTGAAGGTGCCCAGAACCCTATGTTTGATCCAGCTGAACTACAAAATGCTTATAAAAACTGAGGAATCAACTCTACAGACTGCACTCCAGCTGTAACACACATGTTAATTCTCAGAAGCAAAAGGAAAATCAGTTGTATCCCCAGAGGTACTGGCAAGCTGCTTTCAAAGACGAGGAGAACTTTCCATTCTGCCTTCTGAAGCAAGACATGCTGTCAGGTACTTGACAGTATCAGCAACCTGGCCACAAATGGGCAAATGCATGTCAGACCAGAAAACATCTAGTAGATTCTAAACACAAAACTAAAATCAAGAGATCTCAACAGCAAAATAAAGTAACAGCTGAATGAGAGGTCATCTTCACCAATTAATTGAATACTTAAGCAAGGGTAGGCGTGGAGAAGTAAAAAACTTCTATGGAGAAGTAAAAACCATATAGAAAGGTTATTTGATTCACAAAAGCTACTTGTGTTTCTGCTTTCCAAATAGATTTAGCCAGAAAGTTACTGTGATCAGGAAGGCTTTCAGTTACAGCTTAATTTGAGAATAACATTGATCTAGGAGTGACATGCATTTACCAGATGGCACATGGCAGTGAAAATATTCTAGGCCAGCAGCAGGAAAGTGATTTACTAGAGCCCTAAGGAACGAGACTAGATGCATCAGTGTAAGGAAGAGCTAGCAATAGTCAATAAGGAACAAGGTGTAAAACTCAATCCTAGGCTAAGTCAAAAGTAGAAATAGTTTGGAAACTTCAGGATGAATTGGGGTTATTCTGATCAAAATTAAGTTACAAACTGGAACATGATGTCAGGCAAACTGATTATTGGTGGTTAGAGGCCAGAAGTACTGTTAAAGGAATGTTGTATGGACTCTGACTAGATTAACTTCTATCCACTGTCAGTTACCTCCCATTTGTACAAACATGCAAGCTAAGCAAAAAGGAAGGGGACAAGAACACCACAAAGCCTGTGAATCAAACCCATGCAAGCACAGAGAGCCTAATGAGCAATTTAAGGATTACACAAGATCAATTTCAAGATACAGTGAAATGAAGCTATGTAATACCAAAGCCATGGTCTTGCCACAGTCCAACTTTGTAATTTAGAACCTTATCAATGATTGCTAATACCTCTGTGGATTCACTGTCTGTGAATTACCATGGTTTGAATTAATTTGTCTGGAGCAGATCTAATCACCATTCCTCTGCAAGCCCCACCAGATTTCTCAGAATTGCTCCATATAAAATAATGGATTCTTGGTAATGCAAATTTGTATTAAAAATGTACATCCTTGAATTTACAAACTCATTTATTTAAAGAATTTTGACGTACACTCTTAAATTTTAATCACTCCAGGACATTTTGGATCAACAGGTTATTTCTAAGGAGATAAATGACCATCTGTGAGCAACCCAGCTGGAATTCATGGAACAAATTGTGGTTGTAATGACAGAAGAAAGAGATGGGGAATCGAAGATGACCTTGGGTACGTTCAGATCAGTTACTTACTCTATACCATTCTTGTATGATTATTTGAGGGTGCAATTAGGTTATGTCTCATTAGGTTGCTGTGAACTCTGTATGCAAAAGGACTTTCTCCTCCTTCTAATTAAAACAAAAGTTCTCCATAACCAGCACAGACCAAGAAGAAAACCTCCTTTTTTTGCCTATGTCTTGCTAAAAATGAAAGCTCAAAGTTCTCAAAAGACATTTATCTTCTGAGCTAGGAATGTCAAGAGGAAAATAAAATCAAAAGAATGTTATTACTGAGATTTAAGGCATTGAAACAGGATCATAAACATAGATTAAGGCAGATGCCATAATTAAAGTCACTATTTACCTTGGCAGGTACTCTGAATTCTGCATATTCCTTCAGGAGTTCCTGAGTTTCTTCTGCTGATTCCCCTGTGGAGTTGTGAGTAGAGAGGTAATATTCACCTGTTTCTTGGATCCAGTCTAAGGCCTGTGAATGTCAAAAAACAACCAAAGGAAAAACAAAACAATCTTTGTATTTCAGGAACTAACAGTCTGACAAAAAAAAAAAAGAAATAAAAATTGCCAAATAAAGGATATCAAATCCACTGGGACTTAATAGTTTGCATACTAAAGCACCTTCTAGGAACACATAAAAAGAATGCAATAATCAACAGAAGTGAGTACAAAAGGTACTGTGCGTTTCCTAGGAGAAAAAGGAGTGTAGGGAATTCTACCTATACAGGGATAAATCTGCACACAGGGAAAGCAGCTTTCTTGCTCAGTAACAGCTCAACAAAAAAATATTTGCCCTTACATTTATTTTTAAACAAATTAAAAACCCCAGAACTTATTCTGGCCTGGTAAAAACACTGAGTATTGTAGTTGGTTTTGGGATTTTTTTTTTTTAAATTTTGAACAATCTACACTTACTATGTTTTCAAATTACACTTTTTAAATACAGCTTGAGATTGCAACAAGAACTCCACACAAGGTATTACATGGATAAAGGAAATGTTTACACATTGCCAGATCAGACAGACAAAGTGGTGTTTTTACACTACCTGCTTGGCACTGCGCTCAAAGACAACATATTGTTGGCACTGATCTAATCTCCTCTTCTTCAGGGTCCAGAAGTGAAGGACTCGGTTCTCTCTCTGCAGCAGCTCGCTCAGGATTGCTGTAGGGCAAAGGAAAACAACTCCATGATTAGTGATTCTGTGAGTACACATACAGAATAGGCCATAAAAAGCTGAATTTACTCACTCTGCCTGAACCACATTCTCAAGAGTGAAGCCCCTGAGATTGTACTTCTTGAAAGCAATGGGACACCACTTGTCACTGATCTCCATCTGGATGTTGAGCCATTGACCACTAACTGCTGGATGTGACCATTTGACCAATTCATTATCCACTGAACAGTCCACCCAACAAATCCATATCTCTCCAACTCAGAGAGAAGGATGTTGTGGGGAACATTGTCAAAGGCCTTACACATCTCCAGATAGATGACACCCATAGCTCTTCCCTTGCCCACTGATGTAGTCACTCCATCACAGAAGGCCACTAGGTTGGTCAGGCAGGGCTTGCCCTTGATGAAGCCATGCTGGCTGTATCAAATCACCTCCCTGCTCTCCATATGCCTTAGCATATCTTCTAGGAGGATCTGCTCCATGATCTTCCCAGGTCAGTTGTTCCCAGGGTCCTCCTTGCTACCCTTCCAGTTGCAGCCAGAGATATCAGAATGAATAGATATATCCAGTCTATTAAATATATGGCCCTGAGGCTGGTGTCACTGCCACAGTTTTGGGTTCTTCAACAATGGGATGACTTACATGGCACCAGGCTTGTTGGCATCTGATGGGGTTCACCTTTCTCAATGGAGGAAAAGGCTCTCTGCTCAGGAACTTGCAGGGCTCTTTGGCAGGGCTTTAAACTAGTCCTGAGGAGGGAGGGGATAATATCTAGCTTGCCTGTGACAAGCTGTGGGATGTTGTGCCAAGGTTAGAGGGACATGGTGCAAATGAGGACCCTTGACCTGTTGCTCTGAGGTGTACTGGGGATGCTGCAGCATAGATGAAGTCTTTTGGGGATGAACCAGGGGCTCCTAAGGTAATAGGAACCAACAGGGACACACTGGTGAAATACCCTTGGCTCCATCAGTCTACCTCTTGCTTAGCCTCCCTGATAATCCTTAACCTTTCTACTTCCTCCTTTGGGTCTGCCACCAAGCTGAGCAGATCATCCATTTGTTGACATCTCACATAGGTATTTTCATTACTGCCAATCATACTCTGAAAGGCTCTGACACTCCTTCCAGCCTGAGACCTGGACAGCTGCATGTTTTCATGGGAGCTTCATCTGGGTTACCACATCCATTTTGATAAGAGTAAAGAAGTTCCTCACCCACAAGGGTGGTGGAATACTGGAACAGGTTGCCCAGGGAGGTAGTTGAGGCCCCATCCCTGGAGGCATTCAAGGTGAGGCTTGACAGTGCTCTGAGCAATCTGATCTAGATGGGGATGTCCCTGCCCACTGCAGGGGGGTTGGACTAGATGACCTCCAGAGGTCCCTTCCAACCCAAACCATTCTGTGATTCTATGATTCTATTAAAGAGCCTCGTCTTCTGCTGAGTGGAGACCATAGTTAAGCTCCTTCTGAAAGGTTGATGGTCACCAATTGAAACTTACCTCTTGAGCTGGCAGAGCTACCTGTGCAGCTGCCACGCAAACTGATTCCTGGTTGCTGCACTCCTTAACAGCTTCTTTTACAGGCATGGTTACTGTTGCCCTGGCAATGCGCACATCTCCTTAGACTCTCCCACCAGAGCTGCTGGCTACTGACAGGCTGTCTGCTCCCCTGGTGTTTCCCTGCCTTAGAAAAACCCTGTACACTGAGATCTACTGCTCTACTACTAGCTAAGTCAGCTCCAGAGCAGTTTCCAATGAGGTCTGACTGTTGGTTCCAGTTTTCATGTTTAAATCTTCCACCCTTGCCCTGGCTATGCCCACACCTCATCAGCCTCTCTCACAACAGCTGCTGGCTCCTGGTGGACTCTCCATTCCTCTGATGAAAATTGACTGAAATATACTGCAGTACACTATTGCTGGTCCTTTTGTTCTCTTCTGTTGCTTATTTCAGGAGCCCGATACTGGTTAACATGGGAGAAATGTCCCTGTTTCTGTCTTGCCTGTTGCTCTGGTCACAGGCTACCCAGCACTTGTCACCAAAGCCTACTTTCCTATGTAGAACTCTGGTCATGATTGAATTCAATTCAGAGTTGAGCCCCTAGTTTGACATACCTTACAACTGTGCTGTCTTGTGACCCTCTGCATGTTGTGTTCCTCATGCAGTTACTGGTGGGCTAAGATTTTGGGTTGAGGCCTCATATTGGTCCTCTAAATGCCTTTCTGTGTTATGGGGATGTGACAGACACCCAGATTCAGGAAGAGAGTGGCAGGAGAGATGCTACTTCTTGGAGTTTAGGACACACATGTTCTTCAAAACCCAAGTGCTCATCCAGACTTTATCAATGTCTTTGATCAACCCTTTGATAAAAGGATGTGATTTAACTCTTCAAAAAAAGTACTACAAGTTTAATTGAACAGATTACATTCAGAGAGGGTACAAGAGATTTACACTATATTACTAACATAAACCATAGTTAAATCTGAATTTTTCTGTTTAAACTGAGCTAAGTCATGTGTGGCTGGCAGCAGGGTAGCTCATCCCACTCTGCAGGGGTATGGAGCTCCAGTAGCTACCTGGGCAGGTGAGGCAAGGCCAGCTCTCCTGCTCTGGCCTCACAGCAGAGCATCCACTACAGGGGAGATCAGGTACACAGAGCTAGGCAGCAGCTACACTTTGAGCCTGGCCTCTCAACCACTTACAGTGACTTAGGATCACTTACAGCCCCTGTTAACAGCCTCTCTCATCCTAAGCCCTTTCTGAATGTGTTGGTATTTATTGCCTATGTATCAAATCTGGTGGCAGCAAATAGACTTGGATATATCCTTCCCCATTTACAAGTGATCATGTAATGGTAAAAAAAAAAATGTAGTACTTAATTGTCAAAACTAGACTAGTACCTGCTGAGGACAATGGGAACTTTGAATGATAAAAAGAACTTGAAGCTTGTCATGGGTATTCTAGATCAGGTCTCTGTATAAACATTTTATGTCAAATGAAACTAATTTTGTTCTGTATTAATGACGTAGCTTTGAAAGCACAATAAGTATCCTACTAAATAGTGCTTCTATTCTGAACTACAGTGTCCACTTCAAAGATTTTTCTGTGGATAGTCACCAAGCATAAGAATGACACATTTGGCTTACAAAAAGACTAATATATCTAAGCTGTTTTTTATAGAAGTGATTCATTTGAGCTCAGTGAGGAACACTCAGAAGCTTACATCTAGTGCATATTTAAGGGTTTGTTGAGTCAGGGTTTAATTGATTTTCCCATGATTTTCAACTGTAGGGAACAAAAGTCCACAATAGCGACAAGTATTTGGCACAGTAGCAGGGGAAAGTTGAATAAAGTCATGTTAACATTGAAGAACTTGTACTGAAAGAAAGGAAAGAAAATCATCTCTTCAGTAGCACAATTTTCATCTTTTGTGTATAACCAGTATTCCCATCCCTCACACATACATAATGACTGCACTGCTTTTAACCTGTAGCTTTCTACAGCTTGTAAGAAAGCCAATAATAATAACAGAAATAGTTTATTTCTACAGTATCACTTTGTTAATTCCTATCAGTACCTTGCAGCATTGCTAGGCACAGATTAACAACTATTTAATTAAGCCAAGGAGTGGAAACACTTCAAACAGATGTATAATCTGATTGTAAATGGTGGTCTTTTGACCAAAGTAAAGCAAGTACAGGTATTTTTGCTGGTGGCTGTTTGATGTGGTAGAACACCAAAGAGGATCCCAAGGACAAAAAAATAGCAGATTCATCCTAGGGACAAACAAATTTGGGGTTCATTGTTTTCCAGGGCTCAGCAGCAACAGGAATCATTTAGACCTCGTATTTGATATGTTCTTACTTGTTTATGCATTTTTAGATGCTGAGGCGAAATAGTGTCTGATTATCTCAGCTGGCAACCTACAGGATAGAGGATGGCACAGTGTCATTCCTATGGACTCTCCTGATAAACAGAAGCCAGAGAGAGTCCATGTTTCAGACTCCTTTCCTTTCCCACCTCCCCAGTCACCACTTGCAACAGCAGAGCTCTGTGTAAGAATTCACAACTGGCAGAGGAGGGATCCCTTTCTGAGAGGCCTCAATACCATTGCTAAGGTGTCAGGCATATGTAGCATTTCAGTGACAGCAGATGACAAAGCATAAGGTGCCTTCTCAGCACGTTCACAAACATTTGAATGACCACACAGCAGAGGAGGAAGCAGACGAAACCTTCAATGCTGTCATTGCACCAGTGCACCAACCTTTCACTTGCTGCTCAGGCCCTCTTGTATGGCTTGCTACTCCAGGCATGCTGACATTGTTCCTGTGGATGTACTTGAGGAATACCTCAGCGTTCCTTCGTGCCAGTGTACAGGCCTAAGGAAAAAAAAAAAAACGAAAACCAAAAAGAATCAGTAAAGATAGCAAGGAAAGCAAAGGGGTACAAGAAAGTCCTCTGCTTATTTTGCAGGGAGAATTTCTCTTTCATCTGGGAACATGAGAGCTTCAGCTAAGAGTCAGTAAACTTAGGTAATAAATTAACATCCTCATGAATGTGTTAAAACAAGTGTAATTTTGAATATAGTGGCTCATGCTATATATTAAGGCAAAAAAATGACAATAATAAAACAAGTGGTTGTAAACAGCTACTACATCATAAGGTTTCAATCTAACCAAAGCTAACCCATCTCTCAAGAAAAGTACTTAGTATTTCAAAAAGAGGTACAATCTAAAGGCATAATTTCTTAAGCCTTGCCTGTAAATAGAGTTTCATATTATATATCAGTTTTAGTGGTAGGTGGAAGGTTGGCTGTCAGTTTACTTGTCAGCCTGTCAGCTTCATATTTCTTACAAAGCAGCACCTGGAAGGCAGGAAGAAATCTCTGCCTCCATCCTGGTGCTGCCCTGCAGAGATACAATTGCTTCATTTTTTTATTAGTTCTTCAGTTATTGGCTTGGAGGACAGAATTTGAAATGCTGGATGGTTTATATAAGCCAACACCAAAATACTGTAGAAAACTGGTCATTTATAACGCTCATCATAGGAAATTAGAGAATTTGAACTTTCAGTTAGCACAACTAACATTCTCCAAATGCAATGTAAATACCACCTAATTAGTCCTGATGACATCTCCCCGAGATATGCATTGATGATATTGCTTATTTACTATAACAGTGTGTAACTGGCCTAGGCTTAATACTAGCCAGCAAGGATCTCAACTGGGATTATACCTCAGAGCCTCCTCTCTAACTCACCAACACTGCTCTAAAATGACTACTTAATAGGGAGTTTTCCTGATTTATTAGAGAACTAAAATGAGACCTTGAGAAAAGCCTCCTTCTGTTCCAGATGTTTGCTGATCAGAGGGATTACATGGTCTATCTCAGCCGCTGGTCCAAGTTTATCTCGACCTCCACACCAGTCTTCATCCCGTCTATATTCTTGCTCCAAGCTCTCTAACACACTGCACACCTGAAACATGCCCATAGCACAACAATTCAGTTCTCTGCAATTGTAATCAGGAGAAGAAACACATTCAGTCAAAGTCTGTAACCAATGATGTTTCAGATCTAAGTGTTTCGGACTATGTGCCTTGGCATGAAGGATAACTGGGTATGAAGAAGGCTCTAGACAGAATGATCTAGCAATTCTTACCCATAGGGGCCTCCAGTGTTTGGGATGCAATTCATCTGGTTTATGGGCAATAAATCCTTCTTCTCTTCCAATGGATAACGGTGGGGGAGCTCAAAAGGCTAAATCAAGGAAGGGGTCAGTGTGGCCCCAGTTGGAGCATTCAGGAAACAATCCCTATTCCGGAAGAGTGCTTTAGATGTGTTTAAATCCTACTGAAGTCAAGGGACTTAGCACATACTTAAAGACAAGCACACGCTTAAATACTTTCCTGAAACAAAGTCTGAAGCTGGAACTAATTCTCTTCAGCTGCATATTAGTTGCTCCCTGTACAGCTTTTGTAAAGACTGATGGAAACCAATAGACATTAAATCAGCGTCACAATCTAGGTGGATGCAGGTGTTCCTCTGTACAGAGCTTACACATGTACCTTCTGTTTTGGTAGAATAATGGGAACAAGGTAAATAAACCAACATATTCTTAAAACTGTGTGTAGTGGCCTCAGACAAGGGTGAGTCTTTTGTGCTGCAGATTCTGAGAATACTCTCAGAAGCCTGTGCAGACATTGAAAAAACTGCAAAAGTTTTCCAGAACATTTGGAACTTTCCTCTTCTCTCCCAGAGGGCTCTTCCTACACACTCCGCTGCTGAGATTACTCATGATCAAGTCAGTTATTGCTAGGGGTCCAGCTAACCACATTCACCCTTTTCTTGCTCACTCATGCAACTTTTATATGAATACAGTTAGCATTCAGAGGACCCCACATGATTAAGAGCAGAGTCTGGAAGAGAGTCTAGCATCACTCACCCAAACTCCCTGCTACAGTAGGCCATTTTCATATCACTCCATTCATGAACACATCAAACTCCACTTTAAAACTGGTGAGCTAAGGTGAACTGATTGACTTATCCTGTTGCTAGACTGTTCAAGGACCTCAGGCATTTGACAAACTGAAATCATCTTCTTGCTTGGATACAAACCAGCATTCATGCTCAAACACTTATGGGAAGGCAAGTGCCCCATATGTTATTTAGTCACAGAAAAACATTTCCTTTTTACTTCCTGAAAATTTTGACACTCTATTGGGCTTTGGTGACTTAAAAAATGAAAGTAGATGGGCTGTCTGGGATCCACATCTTTCCAGAAAGGATGATTCCTGCACATGCAAGTATCTCTCTGTTAAGATTATGAGATAAATTAACATCAAGTGGGCTGTCAATGCAGTCAGAGAGAAACTGGGCTGTTTGAAATCCAAGGCTCCACCAGTTATACTAAGAACAGAGTATACTTGGGGAAGAGAGGCATAAGGAAGTTTGGCTGGTTGTGAGAGACTCTCCAGCCTTTTAGCTGCTTTCTCTAGATACTCTGAGAATTCAGGATCCAGTAAATTACTCAAACCACTGTCATTCAGTCAGGGAACAGACCATTAAGGACCATAGAACTGTTGTGCAGCCCAAGACATGATGACAGACTACTTGCAGCAGTGAGTTTATGAGCATTCAAAGACTGAATGATCTTTGCCCTACACATTTTCTGAATAGATACAACTAATGAATGAACTGGTAGGGACTGAAGTATGCTCATCTGTGACTTGGAAACAGGAAGAGAGACTGAATTGATAAATTACTGGGTATGCATATTTTGGCCATGTCTAAAGCATTAATGAATCCCTTCATGGTTTTCATTTCTCACAATCCTCCACCAGCAGTAATTCATTTCAATCTTGAATGCATCAGGGACCATAAATCTGTTTGAAACTCTTCACAGTGAAAAACATTCATTATAAGGAATGAATTAATCTTAAGCAATCTTAAAAATGCATTAAACAAGTGACACCAAAGAGTGTCCCAAGAATCATCTACAGCCCTGATGTTAAGAAAAAATAATCTCTTTAGCTAATGATATATTTAGTTGTGCTAAAAAACTTCCCATTTCTGTTTCTCTGATTGAGGAACTAACTGTGTGATAATAACTAGGGAAAATTTAATGGAAATCACTGCTGCCCTTTGTATAAAACCACAGGTTCCTGCAGTGTCCATGCTATCCTGAACTACCTGGCTGCAGTAAATTACCTCAGGCAAGGCTATTGAAGTGTCCTCACTGTGACACTAATTCTCACTGACTACAGTACAAAAAGGCACCTGTTTGTGCAAGGGATGAAGAATCCCATCAGACCAGCAGGCAACTGGAATGTGTTTGGCAATTCAGGAACTCCTGGAATGAAGTAAAGCTGTGTCAACATATAAGGGTTACTGCTGTAATTCTCTCTCTTGTAGATGGGTTTAAGAGAAATCCCCTCACATTTTGGCATTTTTTCAGCATAGTGGTGTGTAACTACTAGTGAAAACACTGGCTACTCCTGCTCACAAAATAACAATTAATTGCAAGCAGTTCTCAGGGAAAAGGAGATTTATATCCCTCAAAATTAACTCTGATATCATGAGAACTTGAAAGAAAAATGGCAGAATTTCAGAAATACTTCCCATTGAAAAGGAGACAACAATAAAAGCACCAAACCAAACAACAAAAAAACAAACTTCAAGAATTACATTGCTTCACTGAAAACTTTAAGATGAAAGTTATTGCAAACTGCTGCCTTTTTTTGGTTGGTTAGTTTGGAGGGTTTGGGGTGGGGGTTTATTTTTCTTATAATATGTGTCAAAGAAACAACTTTGACTAGTGCAAACTTTGCTTTCCATGTATGGCTTAGCATTACTGTGCCAATGGAGCAAATTTCCTTTCAGTTGATTTTGCCAGTGCTGTGAGATCCCTTGCTGGCAGAAGACCCTCTGCACTCAGGGTCAGAGTCGAAAACCCACACCTACCAGCACTGCTACATCGTGGAGTGAACTCACATTGGTGCTTACCAGCTGGGAGTCACTCAAGGGCTCACCACTGGCCCTGTTCAGGTGACAGAAAGGTTTATATGCACCTAATATGTAGATGAAGACAAGCAAACATATGTAAAAAGACAAATGGCAGCTTTTAAGGGCAAACAGGGCTGTCAAAAGCCACAGTCTTCCTACTTCTGAGATTACTCAAGGTAAAGGGAGAAGAACAAGCACTGCTCCTTAGTGGTATTAACAGAGTGGGTATTTGGAACAGTTCAACACTCTGCACTGATCTCGAGGGCAGGCGAGTTCTTCACACTATGCACCGTGAGTCTATATCCCAGGTTGCAGTAATATGCTATAGCACAGATATGATACTGTTTAACTCACCTGCTCAGAGGTTTTATAGAAGGCCACTGAGGCATTGACAAGTTTAAGCCTGTCCTCCATCTTCAGCATCAACTGCTGCCAGTGCAGAGCCACCTTCTCGGCACACTCTCTGATAGCATCAGCATCATAATGCCCAGCCTGGAGCAACACTTCAGCTTTCTGCTGGACCTGCAGAGCACTCTGGTGTGTCTTCTGTAAGGAAGTGGCATGAAAGAGGGACTGTGTATGAGGGGAGGAAAGAGAGGTTGTATAGATATGCCAGATGTATGGTAGAAAGGTGAAGCGAGGTGTGAGCATGGAGATGTGAGAAAATGAAACATTTTTAGAGAGTTATTGTCAGTTCCTTTGTGCAAAGCATTTTAGTTTCAATTATTGACATTTGCAACATGTTATTAAAGCTTGGGACAAGCAAGCACTGGCTAAGATGGACTGGCTCCACTGATCAGCTACTCTCTCTTGGGCGGCAACCCGGGGTAGAATTCCCAGTGGATCCATTTGGCCAGCTGCTCTGCTGAGCTCCCACTCAGCCTGTCCCCTCAGTGCTGGCTGCATCCCACACAATCACAGAATCACAGAAGCAAATGCCAAAGATTTGGCAGATTGCTGGCATTGTCAGCTTTACTTGTGTGTGTGATTGTCCTGTCAGCAGGATACAAAACAGCAACACAAGACATGAAGATACCTTACTAAATGACATGAACTGTATTACAAATACCAGCCCTACAAGAAACATTTCTGAAAATCAGTTCACTCATATTGAGTACACTATGCTACCTTTAAGGGCAGAGCTTGGAGGAGTCAAGCCATTTTCTCCACTGCCCCTCAATTTACTCAGCAGCGACTTTACAGGCAGGTCTGAATTATCTTCTCCAGCCTACAATAGCTTCTCTCAGAGTAACCAAATGGTGGTTACATCTTCCTCTGTGGGTTGCTGCAAGGAAAATAGCCCCAGCTCTTCATAACTTCCTGCATAACTGTATTCAGGCATGGTTTAGTCCAATATTTGACTTTAATTTTCTGAACAGAAGCCATAAAATCTCCCAAGGACTCCTCTGTTCTACAAGCCATTTGTAACTGCTGCTGACAAATTCTCATGTGATACGTCTGTGATCTAATCCTTGAAGTTGGAAAGAAGCTTGAAATCATCTGGTAACACACTGATGAATAATGCAATGTAGGGAAAGCTATTAGCAATAAAAGGATTAATACTTGGCAGAAACATTTAGGAAGATGTTCAAGAACAACTGGTTAAATTTAATATCCAGCTGCTTTAGTGATGTTCAAATTGTAATATTTGTTTTAAATAGACTTTAAAGAATTTCAACTGAAAATCAATTCCACATCTAGGATGCCATTAGAGAACAGCCTGGCCTGTGTGCTTTGCTGATCTCTTCCCCATATTGAGCTTTAAATACTTCACATATTTAATCTAGTGTTTTCCCCCTTTGAAAACTTATTTTCCCCTTTCTGTGGCATAGCCCTCTGCTCCCTCTGTGATCTGCATTTACCACCAAATACAAGCACTTCCCCAATGGCAGCAAGCTGCAATAACACAGCCAGTGGTGTCTTGTTCCTCACTGCTGTCTGGTGACAGCTGCCAAGACGTGGTCAGCACAGCTTGGTACCAGCCAGCTCATATAGAATTGATTGAAAACTTCTTCCTTTTCCCTTAAGAGCTCCAACAGCTGCTCCTTCTTTAGGATAAGTAGAGCTGGATCAAAATAGGTCATTAGCTGAGATTTAAACTCTATACTTACTAGCAACACTATAATGTATATTGACTTATTTAAAGCTTACCATAAGACATAAAGATACTTCCCCCCCTTAAATCAGTCATTTTTTCATATTTCATTCATGAAAATAATAATTTTCACAGTTTAAAAATTGGGTTATTTTCAGGTATATGTAAATCACAGAAAGGGATTTTCCCAGCTTGTTCTTTGCTCTGTAAAAAAGCTATCAATTAGCATAATCTGGGAAGCATGTATACCTTGTTAAACTCAAAAACGAGACACCAATGGAATCCCTTTCTAGCAGCCAGAGTGAGCCAATGAGTGTAGGGTTTGTTCAGAGTACTGAGCCTTCCTCTGAGTCTTCTAGTACTCTACTCACGGGAGTCCACAACCCTCCACTCCATCCCCATTCAAAGGAAAGCAGCTCAAAGATTCCTCCTGCCATGTCCTGGCCCTATCAGTGAGGCACATGAGTTGGTTCACAATTCGCTTTCAGGGGCCAGGTAAAAGATGTGGGCAAGCAGGGGCAAAAGCTCAGTTTAGCAGGCAGTTCTTAAAAATTGCCCCTCTTGCCTCTTCTTCCAAGTTATTTGAGAATGTGGGTTTGAATGAGTGTCTCTTCCGCTCCACAAAAGTAGAGGTGAATGAAATAGAGTTTTGCTGTGAGAGCCTTATCCAGTAACAAAGATATTCATAAATGCACACTGTGAAACGATCTGCAAATCACAGATGTGGGAAGAAACTGACTTCAGGAACTTTTTTCATTTCCAGATCACTTTTTGAATTTTAATCTTTTTTTTACCAAAGAAATTATAAGGAGATATGTGAGCATCATTTTCATGAATGGAAGGGCTAATATCTGTCAGCAGAAGAAATAGCTGCAGATGATAAATAATTTATTTCACTATTAACCTCTGGCTGCATTATGAGTTTAAGCTGATTTTCTAAGGTTTTTGTTGCTTTCTTTCCTTCCAAGTAGCAAAGTTAGCAAAGACTGATGCCCAAAAGATAATAAACTTTTGTATGATGTTCACCAAGAAAAAAGAAACCAAGTTAACTTATTAGTGTTACCTCTATGGCCAGCTGAAACTGTTCATGCTCTCGCTGGAGCTGCTCAGCTTCAGACAGGGAGCTTGCATTGACAAGGCTTGCATTCAGCATTGATTCACCATTCCTGATCCAGCCAAGCACCTGTAAAGAAAGGATATGCATATGGAAAGGTTGCTTCAGTACAAAGGTTTGTGAAGTCACCAATGAGAAAATGCTTCAGCCTGGATTACAAAAAAGCACTTTGCTCAGTCTCTTAGGCTGAATCAGTGGGCAGAAAGAAATCCTAGGATAAGGCCTTAATGACATAAATTTTCAAAGGCCAATGACCTTATTGAAGAAGTTATTGCTTGAAGAATTAAACTGCCAAAGTATTTATATAGACATTTGGACAGCAAAGAGCTTTCATTTCCAAGGCTTGATCACAAAAAATGGATGCTCCCCTATGCAGATACTCCAGGGCAAAACCACCAAGCATAATGAGGGAGATTTGAATTTAAACAAAGTTTTCTCTGTCTCTTCTTTTTTTTTTTCCAAATTCCAGCTGGAATCATGGACCTTCCAACTCCTTTCTACTCCACTTGCCTATGTTTGTTTCACACAAAAAGCAGAGCTTAGGTGTGAGGAGAGAGAAGACACAGTTGGTTTCAAGGAGTTAAGATGCAGTTGGAGTTTCTACCTGCATGCAGAGCTAGGAAGAAGCCACAGGTCTTGCATCTTACATTTAGTCAGGAGGCTTTACTTCATGGATGTTCATCTTATTTGTAGACATGCTGTAATGACTGCAGAATTAAATCCTAAATATAGGTAATTAATCTGTCAAGTTTGTATTTATTCATTTAGAGAGTAACGTTTTCTGCTATTTTAAGACGTGTTTGGAAAATTAGTTCCCAGAACACTTGTGCAAGTTCTTTGCAGTGTTGTCTCAAAGCCTATTTTTCACCTGTGTGGGTGTCAATTTATTCCAATAAAGCCAGAAAGTTGCTGAATTCAATTCACAGATGCACAGGAAATCCTGACTGCCCAATCACTGTCCTAAATTCAGCTTGTGATTTACAAAGCTCCAAAACTGACTTTGCTGCAATATTCTACATAGTAATGTCCCTTTTGTACCATAATTTTCACCAAGTGATCCATTACATTTCCTGAAAGAAACAGGGATTTTCTGTTGTTTTGGTTTTTATCCCTACATCATGTATCCCACTAGTTATAGCCATTCAGTTCCCTGTAATGTAGGAAAATGAGTTTTTGCTAGGAGAAAGAAAGGGGAGCCATCTACACATGTACATGACCCTAATTTGTAGAAAATTATATTCTGCTTAGTACAACAATGTGGAAGACTTCATTTGTTAGCTTTCTCTCATCAGCAGGTCTTATTGTTCCCATGGGAAATGCAACAAAGATTTAAAGGAAAAACAAATCAGGTTATCATAAGGCAATCTTTTTGGCTGGCATTTTCTATAATCCATCAGACAAGAAAGTTACATTATTACCAACTGTGTGGTACCAAAAGCTGAAGTTAACCAAAGGATCACTGTTTCTGGAAAAAGACTTTTAGAGAGGACATCACAAATCAAGACATGCTTTCACATTTTATATACTGAGATATATCCTGGCTTGAGCCATTTAGAGTGTAGAGAATACTGAGTATGTATGCCAAAAATGCAGCAGTGTTGGGAGTTTTAAATCTTTTTTACTTTAATTATTTTTATTTAAACAAGCAAACAATATAATCAGAATGTGACAGGGTCCTCTTGGGAATACCTTTCATCTGAGCTGAAATTTTCAAAGCCTGCCACAGAGTTTTTGACATAGATTTCATACAAATACCTGACTCTAAATACTAAAAAAAAAACCCTCACTGGAAACTTCAGCATTAAAGCAACTTGATTAGTAAAAAGCTAGCAGGCAACAAGGTTGAGTAACAAGAAGGAAGAGGGAATGAAATCAGCCAGTCTTCCTCTAGTGTGAAAGATGTATATGTATTCTTCTGTATGACTGTCTTGTTGACTCAAGGATATTAAGAGTAAAGCAGTTCAGGTCAGGCTCTGATGCCCTGCATCTTTTCAGCAATGCTTACAGTATTCTTCTTGACCAAGGCTGATGCTACATCTAAGTTGTGCCTTGTGCCCTTCCCTTCTTCCCCCAGAGTGTGGATTCAAGGGCTCACTGTGGGGCTCCTAAACTCCCCCTTCCAGGCCCACAGAGCATCCAAGCACTAGCACATTTTGCTTGGAAGAACTTAAATAATGACTCCCTTCTTCCAAAAATCTAACAAATGTCAGGGCCTCATATGGGATTGCATCAGCTTTTCCTATAGTAATGCTTCTCCTTTCCTTTCTTTTCTCTTCTTTTGTATGTGTGTCATGGCTTACTCATAGTAAGAAAAAAATTCAGTTGCATGCCCAAAGCTTCTTAAGTCTAAGTGCAAAAACCAGCCATGTGAAGAGCCTTTCATTGTGTCATTGGTTTGGAAGTAGACTGAAATAGTTGGGAGAGAGAATTTACACATTTGTATCTGTTTTACAAATTGACCCTTATATGGTGCTTAATGCTTCTTAATTAATACACATATACATATATATATAAGCTGCCAGTAGAGCACCAAAAGACTTCTATGAAAATTTCCTGCATTAATAGATTTACCATTATCTGTCAATGTGCAGACAGGTCAACAGCAAAAGATGGCTTTAAACAGTCATTTCCTACAAATTACAGATTTTGTCAACTTTTAATAGCAATAATTAAATAATTCTGTAGTTAAATAAACCTCCAAAGACTCTCTTAAGAAACCTAACCATTTTTTTTTGTTTTTATAATGAAAAAGAAAATACTGACAGCATCAGGTAAAAGCCACTTGGAGAACAACTGCACTGCAAGGCATGAGTTTTCTAACATGGCAGCAGCCACAGTTCTGAAACAATTCCCACCTTTGAATCAGATTTGCTTAAAATAGGCTGTGCTTCTCTGTAGGGCTCCTCTGCAATTAAACAATAGTACCAATTTATTCTAAACTTCATACCTTGAAACTCTGTCATCATCACTGAGGACAGAATCAGATGCTATAGGAAAAATGCAAGTGAGGCACTCTTTGTGCAGCTTTCCTGAAGAAATAAGAGCTCTGCCTCACGTAGTGTTTCTGTCTGCTGGTTTAGTTTGGTTAGAGTGCCTTCCTTGACTTCCTAAAAAAACTTAAGGCCTTGCTAATGATACCTGACAAATAATGTTGGAAGAGATTTTTAACTTTAAAAGGCAAAATAATGTAAGTGAATCTCTTGCATCTCTGGACCCTTTGAGAGGCCCTTAACTACCACAGACACAACCACCAGCAAGGATACCTCATGGCAATTTCAGCATTGTTCAAAACTGCATCAGGTTTCCAGGAGCTCTGTTTGGGGAATAACCCAGATATGTTGTGTCCTCTGAGCATATTCATCTGGAAGCAAATCTAATGCCAAACAGCAAAAGTGGATGGGTAACAGACACACGAAAAGGAGTAAATATACTTCAAAACAACACAGAAAACTGAGTGTAGAGGACCAATGTGAGGATACTTGGGAGTAAATTAGGTCAAGTTCAACACTTTACAAAAAAGGAAATAAAACATACAAAGATAAAGTAAGGGGAAAGAGAAGCAAGTGCAGCATTAGAGAGTTTGTTTTTTATACTGATTTCTGCTATTACTTTTCTGTAAGCAATCCAGGCCCTCTAGTTTATGTCAGAAATGAGCAGGATTCAAATGAGGGGGTATCCGTCGTCTTGGGCAGAATCTTTCATAACAACATCGAGTTTGTGGATCTATACTATCTCCACTCTAAAGCAGTTTGCAGAACATCTCATTTGGAATTGCTCCACTCTAATGGCCCCAAACTTTGATTCACTGTCTTGGCATTTGAACCCTTGCTGCATATGATATAAAGCAGAAATCCCTGGTAAATGAGACTTAAATAGATAGAGACAGTTAAAAGACTTTGCATTTCCATGAGGTATTATATTAAAATGCAAACACATGTACATGTATCAGCCTTGACCAATTTTACTATGTCAGCAAAACTTAACCACAGCTACAGGAGGTGTCTTGTGGCAACCACATCTCAACCGATTCACAAGAGTTAGAGTAATTTGGTAATGACATCATTCATTGTCTCAGATGCACTAAAGTGAAAGCAAAGGAAATCTGGACCAGACTGGAGGTGAACTACAAGCCAAAATCAATATATTTCCCAATTTCACTGAGTGGTTGTGAATATGACTCATCTACAGGAAACTAGATAGGGCACAGACACATTTTAACTTGCCTCTTTCTAAGGGAAACTGTAGCTGTGGTAATTCATAGGTTAATAAGCAAAGGAGTTATTATTCAGCTGAAGAAATTAAATGATTCTTCACTACTTGTTTGTTGAAAGGTCACAGACTAAAGAAGACTCTGATGGTCCCAAGGTCTGTTAAGGAAATACTGATTCAAGGCAGCTGTTCTCCTCTCACAGCAAGTATCAAAAAGTTTAGTCCTAAACCCATTTCCTTTGGTTAGATTTTGGTTTGTAAAATAGTTAAGGCCCGGTGGATACTTGCTAAAGAGGCAAGTAATATCAGGCACCTGCAGAGAGTGCTGTACCACCATTGTATGGCTCCAGGAGCAGCCTCAGGGCTGACTGGCACTTCACCCTAGTCAAGTGGGTGAGTAACACTTGGCCAAAGAGCAACAATCTGCATTTTTAGCATTTCTGCTACACATATTGCTCTTCTTTATTTTCTATCACAAGTTAAAACGGCTGTACTTTGCCATAAATCTACCACACAAAACTCTAAGCTTAGCTAAGTTGTGTGTCAGAAGCTTCAGGAACTATGAAAAAAAGGACACATTTCATAATCATATTAAGGTGGTGACTACAAATATCACAGAATCTTCTTTTTTCAGAAGAAAGTCAAAGCACTCCATAGAGCTCTGGAGGTTCATGAGGAGTTGGCCTTCTATTATCACAAATGCAAAATGACAGCATTTTCAAAATCGAAATTTAAAATGTTCTAGGTTACTTTCATTTAGGGTTGCAAAATATTCACATCAAAGTGGACTTTGAAATAAAATAAAAAGCTTGAGAATCTTCTGAGAATGAAGGATTCTTCTTGCCAGCAATGGTAAAACAGTTCAGATCAAAAGTCATTATCTGAGTGACACTTAAGAAAGAACAACTATGATCATGTGTACTGAGCACTCAGGATACTGAGGGGTAGGGTTTTTGTTTGCTTGGGTTTTCTTTTCCCTTTTTTTTGTTGTTTTTGTTTTGTTTGCTTTTTTAGTGAATCTTTTTCATTAACACCTTATAGTATTTGGAAGCCTCCTCCCCCTTACATTGGTAAAATGGAAACCTCAATGTTCTAGGTGTCTGGAAAAATGTTCCTGGTTTTCCTAATGAAACCAAGACCATTCCATTAAAGTCCAGACAAATATTGAAGTTTATCAAATCACAGACAGGGTTTTTTTTATCTTATCCAGAAGATTCCTGTAGGTCAACAGAAGTATAGCAATAAATGAAAAGGTGAAACTACTGTAATGTCATACTTAGACCTCACAGCTCAGTGATCCTTTCCTTTGGGCCAATTCTCCACGACAGCTTAAGTCTGGATCCCAAATCAAATCATTATATTCCCAGAACACATGGAATTTGAGACAGTTTCTCCAGTTAAGAAGTTACAGCATCAGTTCTGCACAGACTTCCCAAGAAGCCAAATATATGCAAACTAGAGGGAACAGAGTCCTTCATTATTTTTAAAGGTTCATGATGCAATCTGTCAGCAAACTGAGTACTTTCAAGGAAAAAGGAAATTAAGAATATCCACCTAAAGGTATGTGACTTGGCAGGAGCTGATTTAGCAGTTTGCATGTACATAATGGCTGAAAAACCATTTAAGATCCTTATGTGTGGTTGAAAACTCTCACCTGCTTGACTTCAGCCTGTAGGTGCCGGAGCTGTAGGCACTGCTCTAACCTTTTGTGAGTTTGATCAGCATTAAGCTCCAGCTCATGCTGTTTCTCATGAAGAAATTCCAGCAGTTCTTGAACCTGTGTTGCAAGATCAATGTCTTTTTCACAGATCAGCTCAATGCCTGTAAAATGCAGAGAGATCATTGCACTTTATTTGAAACTTCGGTTGTTGCACAAATGTAAGCTTCAACATTTTTTGCCACTTAACACATGGATTTGCAGCCCTGAGTGATTCTTTCTCTCTAAACTCTCTCACATGTAATACTTGGCTTTCCCAGTTTCCTATTCTGCGTAAATACATTTTTCTACAAAGCAGTATTTCTCTGGTGATGATTGTTCATCTCACTTATCAGTGTCTGGAGAGCAAGACATGATTTAACAGCAGCTTGGCTCAAAAACCTGCATGGTCATCATATTAGAAAAGAGTTAAAAAAAAAAAGACCGAAAACCCCTCCTTTTTTTTATTCAGTAATTCGTTAACTTATGCTTTAGAAATTCATGCTGAAAAAGAATCAAGAAGAGAAAAAAGATGAGGAAGAAAACAGAAAACTGAAATATAGAGAGTAAATTCTACTTGCCAGATCTACAGTAGTGCCACAAGTGCATGGAAATCTACAGTGCAATCTTTTTTTCCATGTGGGCACTTTAGAGGATCATTTATGTCAGGGGTTGGAAAGGACCTAGAAAGATCATCTAGTCCAACCCCCCTGCCCAGAACAGGATCACCTAGACAAGCTCACACAGGAATGTGTCCAGGCAGATCTTGAATGTCTCCAGAGAAGGAGATTCCACAGCCCTCCTGGGCAGCCTGTTCCAGTGCTCCGTCACCCTTACTG
>VWZO01022873.1:299883-318338 GCA_013396975.1 Bucco capensis
CAGTTAGACTCTGCTCCACCGACCACAACTCTCTGGGCTCTGTCCTTCAGCCAGTTCCCAATCCATCTCACAGAACAGTCTCCCAATCCACACTTCTTAAGTTTAGCTATGAGGATACCATGGGAGACAGTAATGAAAGCTTTGCTAAAGTCGCAAAAAACCACATCCACTGCCTTCCCCTCATCTGTTCACCTAATTATGCCATTAACAACAATCTAGTTTAAACAAAGCTATATTTCATTCAGAATTGTTCCACAGACTGACTTTTATGCAGTCCTTACACATGGGGAAAAAAAGGTAGCTTAGTACCACATTCCCCATCCCTTGCGTCCTGCATGGACTTGATAAACCTCTGATTGACCTGGTCAGATTTCATACCTAAGCCTAGCTTGAGAAATAAGAGACCTCCTGTGTCCTTTCCTACCTCCTGATTTTTCTTATGACTTTAGGAGCCTTGTGTGTAGTGGTTACATGAGATACAACACAGAGCTTCACATCTTCCTTCTTTATTACACTAGTACTGGGTACATTACCAGCGTAATTGTGAAAGCTTGGCCCAGAGGAAACATGATGTCATCCCATGTTATTGTAATCCCTGTGATTATAAAACAAAGACCTGACTCTTCCCTTATTACGGTCTACTGGAATTTTGCCATTGGCCTCAATACAGGGAGGATCAGGGACCTAATATGAAAATAATCAGATTGCAGTAATGCTGAGAAAACACTATGCTTTTCTCCAAAGCCATTTTATTTCATGGACTAACAGGACATTAAAAAATAAATGTGTTAATTAGAAGCTGCTATACAAAAGGCTTGGACACAGTTTTTAAAATCCATTTAGAAAGAAGTATCTTCCTCAGAGACTTGTGACTTTCCTTCTTTCTCACAGTGATACCTACAGAGGACAGTACACAAAATAAATATGACCTTATGCTTGATCATATTGCCTTTTTCCTGGTTTCTAGTCTTATCAGAAAAAGCACACAGGAGGGCAAGTGACTGGCTTATTCCACTTCCCAGCCAAAATAAAACAGTTTCTTCATTACCAAATAAAGCGGAATGGCCCCTGGCTTCCAATTTAGAACTGGAAATTTAATATATGTTTCTATTCTTGGGAGTGAAGTTCTTTTCAATTGCCCAACACCAGGTGTTGTTGCTACAATTAGTCTGCATATGGTTCTGTAACCTCAGGACATGATGGCTTTCTGTATGCTTGACTTCACTACACCTATTCGATATTAAAAGCACAGTTTTCCTTCATGTATAGTCAGCTGGTATGGTTGTGATTGTGCTAACTCATCAGCAGCAACCAGTGAACTGCCTGGGATGCTATTCAAGAGCAGCCTGTGCTCCCTGTGATGAATGATCTGCCCTTTCTTGCTTGTCATGTGTCACGCAGATTTATTCTGTAGTACATGTGGTGAGAGCACTTATTCCACTCAAAGATTGGTTTGCAAAATGGAAAGCCTTGTGTTCAGAATAATTTCATGCATTTTATCTTTATATTGTGTTTTGACAGAAAGAAAAGCACAGCTGATTTTCTGATAAACTGAACTTGGTTGCCCTTTTCTTACAATGTCTCAACCAGTGCAGCAGATTTCAAGTGAAGGGTAATGAATTGAAAATGTTGTTAAAAAACTCTTACAGAAAAGAGTAGCATGTCACACTATCTGGCATCCTACAAAACATAGCTTAGTTATACCTGAGCCATTTGCAATGTGAGATGCTATTCAGCGTAGGGAAGGGGTTTTGCTTTTTTGCTTGTACAAAGCTGTTTTGAAACTGCTTTGAACCTCTTCTTAGGCTGAAATAATAAAAGCTTGTGACAGAAAAGTTTACTATCTTCTCCCTTGCAACATAAAATACAGTTATAACTAACTATAAATGACATCACAAATGAAATGATTTCATTTCCCTTCTAAGCAATCCAACACTCTCTGAAGACATGAAAAATGTTGGCTTGATGATCAGGAAACAAAAGGGTTTTGAATTTTCCATGTAACGGGTAGAGACTACATAAATTTCCTTAAAATCAGCTTTTCAATGTACTTGAGGGTTGACTTAGACAAATTGCTTCTAAGATAGAAAAAATTAGGTCTGTAAAGCTTGAGCAACTCCTAACTGTGGTGCTCATTATGACAGTGACACTGACAATGCAAATGGACTTTAATAATCAAATAAATTTGTGCAATCAATTAATCACCTATTAGATTATAACTGCTTGAAGTACCTAGAAGGAAAATGACTAAGGTACATATGCTAATGAATTACATGAACATGTCATCACTGCAGCTTGGGTCGAGGTATTAAATCACTGCTGAATTAACATCCTAAACTTTCCATAGGAAATGGATTTCTCAGAAATATCCAAGCTGCCACTTTTGGAAACACCAGAATATCTCTATACGTTCATATATATCTCTATACGTTCATATATATCTCTATACGTTCATATATATCTCTATACGTTCATATATATCTCTATACGTTCATATATATCTCTATACGTTCATATATATCTCTATACGTTCATATATATCTCTATACATTCATATATATCTCTATAAATTCATATATATCTATTAATTCATATATATATGAATTAAAAAAATCAATACCCATTTTTGAGAATATTTGACCACATATTTAGCTTTGCCATCAGCAGTATAGCTGGAAAAACAGATGATATGTCAATTAAGAGTGGCTGGTTAGGTAGAATATCCTTGGAACATCACATTTTTTCTGGCTTTATCTTCTATGGCCACTGCTGAGCTTTGATTGTAGCAGTGGTGACACTGCAAGAGCAGCTGATTTCCCAGAAACTCTGCAGCTCTAGTAGTGAGAACAAATATCCCTTAACTTATGCACTGAATGACTATGACTATATTCAGGAAGAGGGAGTAAAAGTAAATGAATATTTTATGATATATAACTGTCCTTTATTGAAATAAACAGTAGGCTCCCAAGAACAATCGCTCTCCCTTATTTTGCCAGTCTCCCAGCACTTAGCATTCCATGCATGGCAGACATGACCATTACCTTTGATTAACTACAGTTACTCAACATCCCCACGAGGCTTCTGCTTCCTTGCCTTTGGGAGCAATGGATTTTTATTAGGTTGCCTTCACAGAAAGTAATCTTGTAAAAACATTTTAGAAGTCATTTCATCTACTTGCTAATCTTTTTGTTTGCAATCCAAAAGGAATAGTTTCTAACTTCTTGACAAACACAGATTTTTTTTACTTTTTTTTTTTTCAGTCACTGAGACTCCTGACTGAGTTCTGTTCTGGATCATACTCTTTACCTTACATGCATTTCTACCCATATTAACATTCTTCCGAAATCGGGGGTTGGAGGGAGACAGGAACACAGGTGGTGGGGCAGGGATGAAGAGTAAGCATCTTAATTGATGTGTTAGGACAAATTTTCTATCTCAGAATGCAAGGGAGCTGAAGCATAGGACCAGGTGTAGTGTAGGCAGATCTCATAGGAGCTCACACACATGCTTCACACAAAGCACTGGATTGTCTACTTCACAACACAGTCTTGTAGCAGTCCTTAAGCCTCGTTGAGTACAGCTTGCCAAATCAGGCTGAATACTGCCAGGTTTTTTTAAAGGTAAAACGTTTGCCAAAGAATAAAACCATAAAAATTCTTTTTATTTTCAAAATGCAAATTGGGAGGGAAAGAACAGGATTTGCTCTTGCTTTGCAGTCTTTCCAAATACTTAAAAAGGTTAAAACACTTCACAAGAAACATTTACTTCTGGACTTCACGTAATGATTAATCTGAATTAGGATATTCCTTTTCCAAATGCAAGGCTACAAAATCCTGATTCATAGGATGTGTTAGGAACAGGATCCTACTGCTGAGAGGCAGAGTACAAGCAGACAGCTAGACTCCCTATCGACAAGAATCAAGCCGATCACTTAAAAACACATGCCAAAGGGTTGGGGTTTTTTGGTTGGGTTTTGGTTTTGTTTTTTTTTACATCCAAGTTGCTACCTTGAACATTCAAGTGCACACTGAAAAGGAAAATTCCAGTATGGTTGATCATATTTTCATTTTATGCAAAATAATTCCAATTATAGCTGGCTGGGAAGAAGAGATCTGTTTCATGACTGGTTTCAAGGCTCTTATAACTTGGATTTCCCCCCCGAGAGCTCTTGGATAACTAGCTTCTTTCTCCCCTCACTGCTCTCTCTCCCTTGGACATTTCTGCACCACAAAGTATGGCACAGAGAAAGGGTACTCAAATCTGTGGAGAATGAAGCCAGCACATCTAGTCAGTATTCTTGTCAAAAAAATCTAGTTGCAGAAAGGTTAGTGAGCTTAGGAGTCTAGAATGATTACACCTCAGGTCTGACCAGCCACCTCAAGTGCCTGAAATTCATGACCCCTACAGTACTTGCTTCTGAACTGGTGCAAGAATAAGGACCTACCAATGGAATTGACACAAACTCCATCCTCCAGTTGTGAAACTTTCTGAAGGAAACATGAAAGCCAGCTTTACTGAGACTGAAATTCATTGAGTAAAAGAAACAGCAATTTTTGACATATAATCCTGAATCAAAGAGTTCCCAACCTTGTGGAACAATTCTGGGAGTGGAGAGTTGTCCAATACTCCCCTATGCTAAAAGCTGATATATTTGGTATGTATTGGGGTATTTTTGCTTGATAGGCAGTATTAGAGTTTAGGGTTTTTCTCAGGTTTTCGGTTTTTTGGTTTTTTTTTTCCTTATGTAAAATAGAGATCAAATTGTTCTGCTCACCTGAAGCCTGGACCTCCATGATGTACTGGTGTAAATCTTGCCCTTGCTGGATGACTTCAAATGTCATGTTGTTCATGGCCAACTTCCTCTCGGTGTGACGCTGCAAACGCTGCTCAGCCAAAGTGAGGTCTTCGGTATTGAAATCATTCATTTGTCTCAACAGATCTTCATTCCAGGCATCTAACTCTGCTGTAACCTACACAGGTAGAAGGTTGATTTTGAGTGAATACAGTGCCTGTGAAAAAATCTTACTCTCTAACTGTGGTTGGATCACAGAAGTACTTTGCCTTTTGACTCTGATCTAGAAACATCCCAACCAAAGCCTCAGTAAACTCTGGATCCTGTCCACTTACGGCCACGTTTAACACTTCATTTAGGTAAGGATCCACAACAAGATTATTGGTCCAACAAGAAATCCAACACCTTCTTTTCCCCTTACACATTCCAAAAGGCACTGTAAAAGGAAACCCACCATATTCACATGGATGGTAGAGATAATGTTTCTGAATTGATTCAAATTTAAATGAAGTAATGCTTACAGAACAGCAAAGCAGTTTGTAACATCTAGTTGATCACAATAGGTAGTCAATTGGTAACAAACAATTTGATCACATATTGCCAAAATGGCCTGAACATTTCTAAAAACATTGTGCAACACATTGTATGTTACATATCACAGAGAGAAAGTTGATATATTCTATCTTCACAGAACTGAAATTTAAAGCTGCTTCCATTAAGCACTAAAACAGGGATAACTAATACATTTTCAGTATTACTATTATTGTTATAATGTACTGTGAACAGTATCTACCCATTGTTCACAGAAAATGCATCATGACACTAAATAATTTATTGCAAATTTGTGGGTTAACCCCCCCGAGCACTGACTGCATTTGTACAATGAGCCCTATGCTGTGCTTTCAGGGACTTACAGACTTTTAGAAGAGTCTTTCTGCTGTCTTCAGACCTGGGAACAGGCCCTGTATAACTCCTTTCTCCTGTAAATCTGAAAGCTTTTACACTGGGAGATGACTATAGGTATTTGACTTTTACACGAGGAAAGCACAGCACAGAAACTTCACACTCAAGGGCTAGGCGAATCATAAATGGTACCTAGCTCTAACAAAAGACCTATATAACCTGCCAGTAACACATGGGAACATGCAAAATCTTCTGTTGCTCTTTGCTTCCTGATTATAATATAGAATCATAGAATGGTTTGAGTTGGATGGGAGCTCATCTAGTCCAACGCCCCTGCACTGGGCAGGGACATCCCCAACTAGATCAGGTTGCTCAGAGCCCTGGCAAGCCTCACCTTGAATGCCTCCAGGGACAGGGCTCCAAGCACCTCCCTGGGCAACCTGTTCTAGTGTTCCACCACCCTCGTGGTGAGGAACTTCTTTCTAATATCAAGTCTAAATCTACTCTTTGCCAATTTAAAACCATTGCCCCTTGTCCTTTCACTCCAGGCCTTTGCAAACAGGCCCTCTCCAGCCTTCTTGTAAGTTCCCTTAAGGTACTGGAAAGTCACTAGTAGGTCCCCCCAAAGCCTTCTCTTCTCCAGGCTGAACAATCCCAGCTCCCTCAGCCTGTCTTCATAGGAGAGGTGTTCCAGCCCCCTGATCATTCTCGTGGCCCTCCTCTGTACCTGCTCCATCAGCTCCATGCCCTTTCTGTATTGAGGGCTCCAGAACTGGACACAGTATTCCAGGTGAGGTCTCACAGACTGATGATTTTAGCAGCCCATTTACGGTATCTTCTGTATTTTACGTTTTGACACACAAGTAGCCAACCTTTGTCTAAGTCTTTATCTGGTTTTTCCTGTTCAGTTAAAGCAAAATCTATCCTCCACCCAAAAAGCACAGTCTCACCTCAACCCATATTCTGCTACTGCAGACAAGAGGGTACATACTAGTCACAACGAGGGGGGGGCAAAACAAATGGGAATTAAATCATGCATATAGCTACTACTGTGCAGAATAGAATTTTAAAATGTATTTAAAATATTAATTAAATGCCTTCATTCTGATTCATAGGTTAATTATCCATAGCTAGATTCAGGAGAGCTAAAACTAGGTACCTAAATACACACCTGTGTTTATTATAACGTAGTTAAAATGTCTCAGTTTCTCACTAAAAGAGCTCTTCAGTGCACATACATACATTATATCCAAGGCAGGCAGAGGGAGGCAACCCAAACAGACAGGCTCTCAGCCCTTCTCACATTAGAATGGATAAGAGTACACAGTTTGGCATCAGAAGGGGAAAAAAAAGCAGGATTTAGGCTCTTTTTTGATAGAAGCAGCAAAGCAGATTTACTCAACTAAGAACATAAGACCTCATCTGCACGGTGAAAGGCAAAGTGTGGTTATCCTTAGGGGCTTCTATTTTTCATCAGCTTTTTGCATTGCCCATTCCACTCAATTACCTTTAAATAATAGCTATCCCTATAGTCTCTTTGGCATCATTCCTGATTCCAGCAGTCTCTGATTCATTCACATATCGTAGCTGGAATCCATGGACTGTCTCTGGAGTCTTATAAGTCCCTGTAGACTTATCAGCAGATTTAAGAGTTATGGAGAAATGCTGGAGACAGATCCTCAGCTAACAGTAATCAGAACTGAGGTGGTCTTGACTTTGTTTCAAACTACAATTAAAGGAATGAATTTAGAGTAAGTGCAGGTTCCTATAGTTATGACAATAACAAAGTTCTATGCACAGCCCATTCTGCTCTCTGTAATGGAAAGGCATGTGATACAAGTAAATCAGAATAATTTTATTTTTTGTAAGAAATTCAAAATATTGTCTGTTTGAATTCATTGTATTGATTGTCAGGCTGCTAAAACATCATTATGTGAAATTTTCCAAGGATTCACAAAGCACTTCCTGTTAACATTCTAATGCATGGGCACTCAGGAAGGTGTCTAAAAGCATTTATAAGTGACAGTAATGGAAAAGATTAAAACAATTAATGACTGTGTTACATGTTTGCTCTGACAGTCACAATGCCACTGTTGGGGGATTGTGATCAAAACAAAATCTCTCCATCCTGTTTATGTCTGTGGACGTCAACTGCAGGGCAGGAAAATGCTTATCTTTCAGAAGGCTAAGCCGTCCATTGTCAACTCCCCAGACAAATGAAGGAATCACCAAATGTTCCCACAAGTATACTGAGATACGCCACTTCCACAAAACCTCTCTGGCTCTGGTGTTGTTTCTCTTAGTGACTTTTCCACTTGGCTGTATAAGACACACTGATCAACATTGCTCTTATTGTTGAATCTGCAATAATTTCCACTAGAGCATGTCAGGCTGCTCCTGACTGCACTGCGTTTTGCTGCTTGGGCCTGAGTGTCCAAGACAATTCTGTAGTAGAGAGGCATCTACAAATACTCAAAAGAAGAATTGCCTCCCAGGTAATCAGTGTTCCTTGTGCTTGTGTTGGCAACCAGCTTTCACTAGGCTCCCCACATAGCAGGAGCCACACCTAAATATCTACCTGACCTATAAGCAACTGGAAGGCACTGAAGGGTTTATACTCCATTATCCACACTCCCCAGTTCAAATCAGTGCTTCCAATTAAAGAGGAAAGGACAATACAGGCAGTCAGGACACAAGCTGATAAACAGTATAGGATGCAAGGCTAGCCCAAGGTGCTCCATAACACATTTCCAGGACTAGGGGCTAAAAGTGTACCTGAGTGGCTCTGGACAGTAAGACAGGTCTAGCAGGGCTCATTAGCTCAGTGCCAGCTCTGCCAGGGCAAGAAACACAGTTAGCAATGGAGGGGAGAATGAAGGAAGGAAGAAGTTACCTCCAAGTGGAGGCTGATGAAGGGGTGACAATCACCCCATGTGTACAGGGTTAGAGGAAGAGAGGAAAGAGTCAGGCACAGCAAGAGGTGGAATATCACCAAATTTCTCAGGCAAAGTGTGTACAGGAAGGTTGGGTACATTGCTCTGAGTAACTGAGACAAACAGATGGCTAGAAGGGAATCTAAAGGAACTGTGATAATAACCCAGGTTTCCTGAATCCCAATCTGGTGCCCTATCCCAGAGACCATGCTGCTTTGCATATCTCATTAAGACATTTCCTTTTCTGTCTGTACAGCCAATGCCTGAAAATCCCAGCATTTTCTGTACTTCAAACTGGACCATATGGAAATGGTCACAGGGTCTGAATTTGAGTCTCTAACTGGTTGGATTTGGGTATAGGGAAAGTGATTTATTTTTCTTCAGAAAGTTGATGCAAATAGGCAGCTCTGTCAGCTAGAGATGCACAGTTTTTCAAATCTGTTCTCACACATTGGTCAGGCATTAAGATCTATGATGAAATCGGGCTGCATCAGACAAAAGTATCTTATCTGCTAAGCTGTGGTAAGAGGCGATTGCACAGAGCCTGTGTGCTCTGTTCTGCTGCGGCATGAGAGAGAAATCATACCAAAGCAGAGGGGTCATGAGAGCAGCAACAGTGGCAGTGCATAAGTCTGCATGAGCAAAAGCAACAGATTTATCCCTAGGCACCCACATTGTTCCAAGGAAAGATGTACATCTGTCTCATTGTAAGTCACATGCTAGCTGACTCCTTGGAAGAAGCCATGCTCCGTCCTTGAAGGTTGGTGGCCAAGAAATAGCTCCTATTGCTAAAGGAAGATCAAGTGACCCCAGAGTACTAGTAAGAGAGAAAGACATGGCAAGGCTAGAAAGCACATTTCTTCATTCTTCACCTGAAAGAGATGCTCCTGCTGCCATGAAAACATGAGGGGAAATAATACTGGTAGTGAATCTAGTATTGCGTGAGATCTATAGCAATTTAGTATTGAATGAGATACCCGAGATATCCTTATCAGAGCAGTGAAAGAAGCACAAAAGTTAACTTCAGCATGTGAGAAAATACTGGGTTTGTGCTGAGCTCCATGCTACTGTCACAAAGCTATAACAGATATGCAGACTATGTCAGGCAGGTGTGTTTTGCATGCAGTCACAGTGAACACAGTCTAGACCACATACTCTTTAGGCAGGAATCCTCCTAAAGCAGCAACATAATACACCCCAATTCCCACTGCTGCAAAACTATTCCATTTGCTACTTCCTGGATTTATCATGTTGGAACACCAGCAAGGTGTGACCAAAGGGAGAGAGGCATAATCGTCTTCAATCCTGGAGAAAGAGAAGTAGTATAGAGAAAAGGTATGCAGGTAAAAAGTAATAGGAGTAATACAAACAGTAGCAGTCCAGCCATCTTGTGCTTACATTATACCCTGCTTGTGAATTAGGCCAGAGATCCTACTTGAGCTGCAGCAGCTGCTGTGCAGACAACTGTACAACTGCAATAATTCTATATCTAAATCCTAAGTATTTTTTTTTTCTTTGGTGCTGCTACTGGGATTTTATACAAAACGGCATGGCTGAGCCTGGAATGCTGCTAGTTTGGCCTTAATTCAGTGTTTGACACCTAAAGTCATTTTGTTTAATGCCAACTAGAAAATTTTGTTTGCCAACTGAAGGAGGTAGAGAGGGGAAATGAGGAATCAGTAAAAGAAACTAAATGTTTTGTGGCAAACGAATCACATAAGAGCTGAAATTTTTAAGTACGGGCTGAGGAAAGGTATATGAGGAGGAGGGAAAGAAAGTTCTAGCCTGGGAGGGCTCTACTTCAGCATTCAGGGCAGTCTGGAAGAGCAGAGGACTGGAAGTGACAGTGTAAGTGGAATCTACGACTGAAGGTATATGGTAAAAGAGATGTAGGTAGGAAAAGGTGAATCAAACTGTCGCTTTCACAGACAAGTTTGTTGTTCCTCCTTCTCAGGCCTTGGTTTGAGCTGATGCCATGCAGTATGACAATATTGTCACTCATTTTTTTTTGACAATGAGATGCCACACTGGCTTAGTGGGGACCTGGGCCACTGAAGTGTGAAAAGGCTGTCACAGTGATGGTTCAGCTCCAGTGCTTTAGGCTTCTGAATACCCCCCAAAATCAAGAGAAACAATGGAATTTAACTTCAAAAGACAGGGTGCCCAGAACAGCTTAGTGCTTACCTTTCCTTAAAATCTGTTGTGCAATTTGAAAATGAGGTATATATGGAGAAGAAAAACAAAAGCTCACTAAGCATAAGACATTATAGGATCCCCATTTATGAACAGAAGAGGCTGAAATTTTTCCTACCATTGCCTTTCTTTCAAGTGTATCTCAAGATCCCTGCAATTCTTATTTCTAATGGTGAATCTCACATTTGAGTGTCAGCTGTAAGCCAGTGAGGAGCTATAAACATCTTGTAATTTCATGCAGACAGCTAATTCACTTGAAAGGTTCTGCTAATGTTCTAAGCCTGAAACAGGGAACTCAAGTGAGTTGTAAATAACAGTGAAGCAAACTACTGTGAAAGCTGGCATCTCTTTCATTCTAAACTCATGCTCAGGGATGATGCGAAGAGCCAGCAAGTGAAATGAAGGCTGAAAAATTCAATTAGCAGGTTAAACAGAGCCAAAGAGTTTGAATGGTGGAAAATGAGATATTCTGCAGGTGAAGATTTTAGTGATCATGGGGCTTTCTGAAAAATAACAAGCAGCATACAAGATCAAAATTACATTGTACAGTGGGAATCCTCATAATCCCTTCCAGGACTATGTTTTGGCAAAAGGATCTATGTTATTCTAAGACTAGAGTGCATAGGATATGCCTACTGTGGCACAGATCCATATGAGTTGCTGGAAAAAAGACAACACAGAAGGGAAGGAGCTAGGCAGCTCTGGGAAATGGAGACGGAAGTTTCTTTGGAGGCAATCAACTACTGCTGTCAGGCAGGTAGCAGCTGAGATTGTTCCTGTCCTCAGTCACAGAGTTTTAGAGGCCTATAGGTGAATTTTATCATCTCTTTACAAAAGATATAAAGAAAACATATGCAGAAATACTCTGAATTTTGTTAGGTGTTGCAACTCTGCGTATTTTTTCCATTGATTTCTTATGCATTTACTCAGCATTTTACTGTATATTAGCACTCACTCAAATTATGGTTAATAAACCTTTAAATGACCCTTTCTGAAGCAAGGGACAAAGTATACTTGACAGATTTTACTGAAGATAGAACTCTGGAATAAGACTCAGCTTCATAAATATAATGTGCTCACTATGGTGCCAGAAGTGCTGCTAATGGCTGCCAGCTATTGTCCCTTGAGCCTTACACCCAATTTCCTTGTAGTGGATCAGCTACCACATTCACATTGTGTGAAATCTCCTGAGTTACTTAGTTGGCTGCACAAACTCAGCTGAAGTCTGTATCATATAGAAAACCCAACTATATAATCCTAATGATCCCATCTTGTCTTGAAATGCACAATGACTTGGTAAAGGAATAAAACATATCAGGCATCAAAGTTAGACATCTCCTAAATAAAGAATGGGTTGTCATTTTATGGTTTTAAAACCTGAGGCAGAACAGTCTCCCATAGGGAGAGTTAGGCTCTCTCATGTTTCTGTTATGTCTGCTTCCAGGTGTTGTCATAGTTTGGATTTCATAATTTACCCCAGGAAACCAGAGTGTAAATATCAGTCAATATAATGAGATTAAGGCAAGAAAGAACAGACAGCACAGGCAATGTGCCTGTGGGTTTGTATCTGCCAAACCTGCCTTGACTCAAGTACAACACAAAAGCTTCCTCTGCAGCTTAGAAGTCCTGAATGAATGCAGCTGGTCTAACCTGCCAAAGAAAGAGGCAGGTGCCTTTTCTTCATGTAAAATACTTTTCCTGAAGACAAAATGCAACCTAGTTGGCAGATCTCACTGAAGTACAAGAAAAGGTGCAATGATGCCTAAGTAGATGGAAGTGTTGCTTGTGCAGTAAACATTAATTCTGAGTTTCTCTGAACTCCAAACCTCTGTCAAGAAGAGAAGGTTGTGGAAAAGCACAAAAACTAGGAGACTTACAAAGCAGACAGGTGCAGTGCAAGTTTAGGAAGGAGTGCCAAAAGAAAGGGTTATGTGATCTGTGGCATGGATTTAAAAACCTAGGGAGAATAGTAAAAGCAGGAGAGTTTCCAAAGAACAAATGACAGTCAGACACTAAAGGCTAATCACTCAACTGCTATTTCTGAGTTTGAAAAAGTACCTAATATTTTGTTTGCATTATAACAAAGGTAAAAGAGAGAGAGGATAGTAAGGAAACGTAACAGAATGAAAAATACTTGGTACCAAAACTGGATGGAAAGAGACAACATGAGATGTAACTATTCTCCGAGACTGAGCTCTAACATGCAGCCTTCCCAAAAGTTGTTGGAAGCAGATGGGCTTCCACAGCTGCATGTCTCTGGCTTCCACTGCAGAGATGCAAGTTTTTCCTCTCAACAGGGTTCTTGGGGAAGGGTCCTCCAACATAAGGGATTCCCTGGAGCCAAAACACCTGAGAACCAAAGGTAAGAATACAGACCTGAGGGGGAAAGATGGAAAACTCAACGCTTGACAAGACAGAAGCAGCAAGGAGAATAAAACCATTCAAGTTTGGGTGGTGGAGGGCCCACTTTTTGCCCATGGTTTGTGTGAGTGCAGGAAGAGAGATTAATATGGCTGAAGCAGGTAGGGGGGTTTCATTAGGAATGTGTTCAATATGGCACTGCTCTTTGGACAGATGGAAGGAGGCTTATCTAGACTAGAAGAGGAGAAATTAATTTGACATTATTTCACTCTTCTTCATCTATGCAGGATCTAGGCTATTATGGAAAATGAAAAACTAAATACATTTCCAGCCAGAACTCAAGCTACTTGCCTTTAGCAGAAAAAAATACTTAATTTCCTGTTTTAAATTTTGTCATCTTTTTCCCTTAAAAGCTTGGAATAGTCAACTATCAGAAATACTGGATGCTTTTTAATTATGGTAGTGAAAACCTCTTTTTGCTTCTCAACAACAGCATGAGATAATTTTGTAAATTTTGATAAGTTTCCTACTGACTTAGGATCTCTATTATACAGCTAAAGCAACTGGCTGCAATCTACTTTCTAAGGATCATTACTGTGTCAGTTTGAGCCAATTCAGCTGTTTGAAATGTATAGCATACATGTCATTTAGTATTTTATTTCAAATTGCCTTTTTTATTATCCATCAAACTGTTTGCCCTCTTTAAGCATTAAATACTTATAAAATTTAAGGTACTGCTCTGGATGTATTTTTCATTGTGTGTTTAGTTATAAATTAAATGTAATAATTATTCTAAAATAAAAAATATTCTTCACAAAGAGGGAGCTTTCTAAATAAAGTCATCTGCCCATAGACTCCTTATGAGGCATATTCTCAGATTTCCTTGTAATATTAATCTTGCAGAGGGAATTCAAATGTTCTTATGATAAAAACACAGCAAATCTACAGTGACAACTAAGTAGAGATTTTCTTTTAAATCCTTTCTAGCTAATCTGATTTTAGAAGACTGAGAAGCACACTTCCAGTTTTAAATATCTTAACATATCACAGCCATTCCAATTGTGTCTGTGGATACACAGAATTTGATTCATGCAGAAACAAAATAGAGGGATCCACATAGTGTTCTCATCTCTGGCACCACATATGGAGGGGATTAGAGAAAGTCACATCATCTCCTGACACCTCAGTTTCCCCCATCCAGTCAAGCAATCCATGGTGGTAACAACGTATAAGATCTTTGATTGAAAGACTATGTACAAAGAAAAAGAATTTGAAAATGATGATTTTTTAATTATTATTTGAATTTTTTTTAATCTTTACTTAAATCAGCATAATGCTAGGTTCAGACCTAGAACCTAGGTTCCAGGTTCAGTTCTAGAATTTGCAGTGAAACAGGCTGAGCTCTTAATGAACAACAAACATGGCTTCACCATATACTGCCTGCAGACATATTTGGGTGTTCCAGAAGCACATACTACATTTTTGAAAATACTGGTGCATTTCATAGAATCATAGAACAGTTACAGCTGGAAGAGACCTTGAAGATCATCAAGTCCAGCCTTTTTCCTAGCCTTATCCCCCCACTAAATGATGCTCCCCAACACAACATCCAGCCGTCTCTTAAACCCCTCCAGGGATGGTGACTCAACCACCTCCCTGGGCAGCCTGTTCCAATGGCTGACAACCCCTTCAGTAAAGAAATTCCTCCTGATGTCTAGCCTGAACCTCCCCTGGCGCAGTTTCCATCCATTTCCTCTCATCCTATAACTCTCTACCAGGGAGAGCAGACCAATTCTCACTTCTCTACAACCTCCCTTCAGGTAGTTATAGAGAGCAATTTATGGCTATGTACAAGTATATGCATTCACATCCCATTTTTATCTTTAGAGTAGAAGTCTCAAATATTCAACATTTGCCACATCATTGTATTAAAATATATTCTACTTAAATATAGGAGCTACTACAGTTTTTGCAGGCTCCTGAATTTTGAACATAGAAATCTTAAGGCAAAGTATATTTTTGGACATGAAATACATATAAGCTATGCTTACACACATACACTTACAAAGAATACAGTCTCTCAGTATCAAGGAGGCTGTATATAACCTGTAGGCAAAATGAAACTATCTGAATTTACATAAACAAGCGCTGTAGAACAAACCAGTACCATACCTAAGTATGCAATCACAACAGGAATGCTTAGATACTCCTCACTGGCTTCTACCTTTGACATCCGATTATAGAACAAGACACCTAAAAAGCTCTGTTTCCAGCCATTTATTCCACTACAATTCACCATGCCATATCTTAAAAACAGCAAACCACTAAATGTAACACAACATTCTAAGTCTCACATTAATTACCAGTACCCACCTTGAGGTTACCTACAGATTTACAAACAATACCTTCAGGAACATATCATAAAACACTTCAAGGTGCTCCATGAACTGAACAAGCACCAGTAGGATACAGCAGGAGGACCACAACTCAGAAAGGACATAAATACTGACACATGGCTTTCATGTGCACAAGCTGATTTACATTTTGTTCTTTTTGCATCATGTCCTATCAGAATTACAGCAGTAATTAAGGAGACTAGCTGGACTCTTTTTAAAATTTCTCTGTCCAAGAATACTTCAATTACTGATGTTTTGATGGGTTTTCCATCCAGTGCTTTTGATTTCAAAGCAGAAGTACAAAAGAGAGCTAAAAGACCTATTTTGCACAAGGACATAAAAATATATTTACATTTCCCCTCTTATTTTTTTCCCTTTGCTTTCTAAATAAATCCACTGTGATGCTTTAAAAGGCCATCTTTTAAATATCCTTTCCTTTCACACATAACTTGTTTTATTACCAGGGGATTTAAAGCCAAGCATGTTTCTCTTTGTATCCATCTATGTTTATATCTGAAGAGACAAATGTCACTAGTAAGTGATGCAGAACTTTCAAATCCCTGAGTGACTAGCGTCAATAAAGAGTTGTAACAGGAGCATCTCACAAAGCTTCTCTGCAAAGCAGAAAGGTTCTTAACAGTCAGTTAAGCAGACACATTTGTTTCAGTGCATTCCAGTAGTATATCCTAAAACATATTTTTAGCTTCAACATGTTAAATTTAAAACCTGGTTGTAACTCTCTTCCTCATTGAACGTCTGAGCACAATCAAATGGCTCCAGGTGTATCCTAACAGAGTATGTTTATGTATCCTCCCTCTCCCACAGCTGTACCTTTCTCAGGTCATGCAACCAGCTCTTACCTCAATGGTGTACTGTTCAAAAATCCGGAGCTGAAGGAAAATGTCTAGCTTAATCTTCCTCTCATGGAAGAGCTCTTCCATCTGTACCTGGGCCTCGTCGAGCTGCTGAAGGACAGATTCAATGTGGCTGATGGAGCTATTGTGTGGAGTCTTATTGTTGGAAACAGCGGAGTCCCTGTAGCAAGGCAGAGAGCATGGTTAAAGCTGAGCTTTAAGGCAGGCAAAAAAGAGCAAGAACTACACATTTGTGATTCTTTGTGCTGCTGAGAAGCAAACTCAAGCAGAAAAGGAAGGTGTATACAACACTCATCTCTTCTGCTCCCTGAAATCCTGCAGCTTCTGAGCTCGGCACAAAACTTGAACAAGGGGATCATCCTTTCTTCTGTCCTGACACTACAACCTTGCACACTTGTGAGGGGAGGAGAAAGCTTGGACGCTGGCAACGAAGTCCTTAGGACGTAGGTTTTATTAGAGAGTCCTTCTCTTAGATGGAAGGCCTTACAGGGCTAAACGAGCTCCATCTGCCCAGGTTTGGAATCAGAGTTGTCAGTCTCCTAGGATGACTGCCAGAAGGCTAATGAGCACATCCTACCCATACAAGGATTATAGGAACATGGGTATCACTCCCCACACTTTACCATGGGCAATGAGTTTAATGCTCCCTCTGCTGCTGGCACAGTTATCACACCAGGGGCCACAGAAGACCCCAAGTGATTTTCAGACTGTGCCGAAATTGCTTTATTACTTACAGACTAATTGAATCAGAGTTACCAACATTTTAGCAAAGGGGTAGGGATGCCTTGATTTCCTCTGGACTACAAAGTAAAGCCACAGATGCAGAATATAGTGCAAAAAAACCCACCCTCTGTTGAAGGGAAGTGCCTTTCAAACACTATAAGACACTCTGCCTTGTCCTCCCACTGGGGTAAGTGAAATGAGATGTGCCTGTGAGAAGTCAGCTACTGCTCCATCTACATTTTCCATGTACAGGCAGCAGAAGGGGGCTAGCCCCTTAGCTGATGGGCTAGGATCAAGAAGTTTGCTGTACCTTAAAAAAGTCATAGACATAAGACAGTCTTGACAGTTTCTTTTCTATTTGTGCTTTCACATATACCAATAGGCTCACCTAGAGCCTGTTACATCATCAGTTAATTTTTTTCAGTGAGTGTTTTATGGGTAGAGCGCCTTTGCAGACACAAAGAACTGAAATTTATCCTCAAACATATCACAAAACGTCTCTCAACTTTAATAAGAATCAGAAAGGTAACTCTGAAGCCATAATTTAATTTTGACTTTGGTACTTCAGCTAAAAAAAGATTTAGATGCAGTGGTTTTCTCTGTCCATCCTGCTCGAGGGAGTGTGATAGCAGCTGCATTATTTGGCGTACTTAAACCAAGCCAACTGAAAACTCTATTAAATACACTGCTGGAAAGACCTGTGCACAGGTAGGACAACAGGATGAAGTGGGTAAGCCATTAATATTGCCCGTAATATTTCCTATCAACCTCCAGTTCTGCCTTGGAGAAGGTGGGGGGCAACTATAAACCCAATAGCACATACTGGACTATCAGTGCAAGTGCAACAAAAACCCCCACATATGCAGCAAAGCAGCTGACAGCATTCCAAGATAAGCAAAATATCCCAGAATGTCCTGCCAGGTTGCTGCTTTGTCCTACCACTCCCACTGCTCCTGCAGCTGGGAGAAATTCTTCTGGCCAGCTCACCTTGGCTGCTCAGTAGAGGTAGGTGCCCAGGGAGTCTCCCTACTGTGGAAGAATGTTGGTGCATTTCCAATTTGGGCAGTTTTATTTCCCTTTTCTGGGTTGAATTATCTCTCTATCATCATCATCATAGCTAGGCTTCGCAAACAAAGATCCAGGGAGGGTTCCATCCATGCTTTTCATCAGCGCTTTTTACAAGCATGCTGATGGCTGAAAAGGCCAATGCGGGACAGACAAGAGCAGTTGCAAAAGGCACAGCAGAAGGACTCCCCAGGAGGTATAACCTGCAAGACAC
>VWZO01022873.1:318500-342246 GCA_013396975.1 Bucco capensis
GATATAAAACTTCTATTTTCTCTCTTTAGCCATCTAGCAAAGCATTTGTAATTTTCTACAGAACTTGACTGAACTGTTTGTGCATTGCTCTTTGTGAATTATCATCATGTAGGGTCAGATCCAAAAAACATACACTCAATGTATTAAATGTTAATTGAACATTGTCAGTGAGCATAACAGAAAAAAGTATAACTTTCTGTAGATGCCTTAAATTGAAACTAGGCACTGACACATGGTCATTTTATGTCACCTTTGAGGTTCTAAGGCAACAAATCACACATTATTCTCTTTTCATTATGTGTCTTGAAGAAATAGAACAAGCATTTGTCTGAACATCTGAAACCTAAGAATAAAATTAAACCCAGAATATTATTACTTGCATAGCAGGTTGCTCTATGGATGTCCTTCACCTCTTTTTCCTTAAATACCTTGATACACTGAACTTTAGACACTCCAGCATTATTATAAAGCAAATCCTGTCAATTTCCCTTGCTTATAAAGGAATATTACACCAATATTATTCTCTCCAGGTGATGTGGTTTCTTCCTCACTCTCTCAATTTTGTGTTTTCACTTCTTGGTGATCACAAGGTCTCCCTCTGCCTCCACATTAGAGCTGTACAGAGGAAGGATGAATGAAGATAAAGTGAGATTTTGAAACTACAGCTTAATCTGAGGCCATGTTCAATCAAGATGTTTCCTTCAGTCTGTAATCTAGAAAAGGGTGTGGAATGTCTTCATTCAAATGTAGGGTTATAGCAATTTCTCCATTATCTAAATGACTTAATTATTCCAGACTAGTCTTGAATAATCTCTCACGGGATGTAAAAACATACTTGGTTTTAGACATTCTTGTTCATTGACCATTTCACTCTTCAAATCAAGCCACACTTGCATTTAGGTGGCTGATGCAATACAAAGATTTAACTGTAATAACCTGGCGTTTTTCACAGTCTCTTCAGATAAGTCCTTGATAATTCCTATAAAGTCTGGTTTGAGAAGGATTCCCTTTGAGAAAAAGAAATTTCTGGGATTAGATGCTTCCACCACAAGATTTCTTGCTCTATCTGGTGATGAAAAATTCTAGGAAAAAATTCATGAAAGATTCTTGCTAGTCTCTGAAAGGGTACAAATTATTCCCTGTATAAAATGCAGGGAAAATACTGGGGAAAAGAAACAAACCAAACCAAAACCTCACAACTTTGGGGGGAACATAAAACTGGGCTTAGTGCATTGCTGTTGAGTTTGCTCAGAATGAATGCTGTGCTCCTGAAACTGCTTCCAATGCTTTAACTAGGAGGAAGCTTAGTGAAACATACCCATTATCAAAAGCTCATATGCTGAACTACTGTAAAGAAGGCAAGATATATAACTTTTCACTGTCTTTGTCCCTAACATTCCTGTTCTTTCACATCTCACTGGAGCAAGTCATTGTTTTGTCTTTCACAGCTGTGCAGAAACATTGCCTCCAGCAGCACTCCTAGAAATGCAGTTCAAAAGATTTTCTTCATGTTGACTGCTGAGAACAACAATCACCTCAGTAAACTCTGATAAGGAAGAGTGAAAAAAGTGTTTGCCAATGCTAACCACAACAGTACAGTCTTGCTAACCAGGCCTGTTTTATTACTCATAGGTATGGTCAGTGAATGTCCTGAAGATCATCTGTGAAAAGCAGTCACAGACGTTGTATTTAACTAGTTCAGATAGCTGAGCTTTTCCTAAACTATCTGGAGGAGACACAAGAGTGCTTTTATACAAACCATCTTCTCTAAACCAGTATCTGTTCCCTCAGAGATAAGGATAACAAACAAACTTTTTCAAAGTCCTATTAATTCTATTGGTTTTAACCTGTGCTATGGCATGCTTGATAAGAGCAGTGTATTTCATTCTTTTCATTGTTGTAGCATTTGCAGCCTTCAGCTACTCTTCATGGCAGGTACAAGGTGAGCCACACTGTGAAATGCAATGCTGTGCTCAGGAAAGAGTGCAGCAATTCTAATTTTTCCTCCTTTCCTTCATCTGTGTGGTCTTTACTCCTGCCAGCAGCCACAAAAAGCTGTTAGAGTGGGCACACACAGAGGTGGTTTCACATTTTCCTTACACAGTTCTGCTTCACTGTTTGAAAGAGCCCAGGATTGCATTACAGGCTTTGACAGTTCAGCTCTGCAAATCTTTGTGTGTATGTATGTGTGTGTGCTTTGGGCTTCTGTCCTTCAGAGAACTGGTCTCTCTGTGTTTGGTCTTAACTTTATCAGAAGCAGGGGATCACAAATATGTGAAAATATTTACATAAATATGTTCACCCTGCTCTCACTGCCCAGGACATAAGCCAGACCTCAAAACCAACATATTTTTAAATAGAGCTGCCACAGAACCTGTCTTGGCATTTCACAAATGTTTAGGCATGACACCAATTTCAAAAAAGTCTCAAACCTGAAGCCATCCACACTTTTCAAAGATTGAGCTAGGAATTGACTTAGTTTACATTAAAAACAGCTGAAGTCCCATGGGCCATCTCCCAGTTCACCTCTTCTCCTGCATGATCTTGCAGCCACTACACCAGCCTTTCTCCAGTAACTGCTGTGCATAGTGATGTTCCACAGACTTCTCAGCTCCAAATATTTCCCTGGCCACTCTCCAAATCCACATGCCACTTTCCTACTGACTCAGGTGCAGGCAAAAAGACTTGATGCCAATCCCACAGGCAGCACAAGGACTCCTTCAATGCAGACACTTTCTGCAACCTCACAAACCACCCCACACACTCCACCTGATGGGCTTATACAGGGTCCCTTTCAGGCTTTTCTCCATGGGTAGTCACACTGAAATGATGTTATGCCAATAGGTGGGATGAAAAACAATAAAAAAATCTTTAGTCCAAAATTTCACTGTCATTTTAGTGATCTCACATGAATACTCTAGACTTTGAAAAAAGTTCCTTTGCATGAAGTGAAATTATCATGCAGCTCTCTGATGAACCTTTTATGGCTGATCATACATAACATTCTTAACTAAAACTCCCTCCTCCTAGCAGCTCACTTACCAAACACAGCATGTTTCCTTCCTACTTATCAGCAAAGATGAATGGATAGATAGAGCCTAGCTATATCTAGTCCTGATCCTTCCTTTCCAGCTCTGATCTTGGCAAGCAATACCACAGCTCGTGTCCCTTGCCATCCCCCTGCGATGCCCACAAGCCACACACAGGAAGACTAGGAATGTACACAGGCTCTCCTGTGTGGCTGCCTGAGGCTGAATTACAATCAAAACCTAGAGAAGCCCTTTCAAATTCTTTTTTCTTCCCTCTCCTGACTCAGTGGACAAGACTTTGCTTCCCAGAGGACAGGAAAAAGTATAGAGGGAAGCTCAACACATGGCTATAGTAGAAGACTCAGGGACTCCAGGAGGGCTCTTAAAGGCAGACCACCAGGGTCCTTCATTATCTACCCTGCTCTAGAGCACCTTAGGCTTTTTCTGTCATGGCTTATGATTTTCTGCTCTTCTCATGTGAAAACCGAAGGCATCAGATCAGAAGAGCTCAGGGTGAGGAGAATGACATAACTCTCTGGGACAGAGTTCTAGTGAAATGCTTAAGACCTGGCAGATTTGCATATTACATACATATACAGAATGTACACACTATGTACATATAGATGAGGACAATCTGTAACAACACAAAGATCTAAAGAATAAGTAATGTATTGGACTTGGTTTTGAGCTCATAACATCACTAAAAGGCAGAAAAACACCACTGCCATCAACAAAGTTCAAGCCACTGTATGTGAGAACAAATGAGAGATCTCACAGCTACAAGTTTTGTGTAAGCTTACTCTGCAAACATTTGTTCTACTAAACTCACAGAGTGAGAAAGCAAAAAAAAAAATACTCAACTTCTTGGAGCCACTCTTCACGCATTTTAAATCAGGGGAAATGAGCTGTTTTAACTCATAATGCAAGTAGAACTGACAGTATAAGAAACTCTGACACTATGAATAAACCTCATATGATAAACATAAATAAAGGTGCTGTATGCAAGATGGAGTGAAGATTCTTAGAGACATGTATATTTTAAAAGGAATATACTTCACCTACATCAGGAGTAACTATAAATCACATGACCTCAGCTCACAACCATTTAGCAATCTTCTATAAATACCAACTAAATACATGCACCTGAAACACATTTCTTCCAATTCATTTCACTGTGCCTATAAAAAAAAAATCTGTCAAACAGGAACTCATGCTGATCCACAAACTACTCTAACAAGTCCACACAAATCACTCCTTGCAATTTCAATAAAATTCTTAATGAATTTGAAGCATCATAAACAAGCAAAGAATTAATAAACTCAATTATTCCTAACTTCCAATTCCTTATTTATGCACATCTAAACCACAGCATACATCAAATTTCTCAACACTTATTCTCCAGGTGGATGTTTACCTGAGCTGTTGGATTAGATCTTCCCCTTCTTTAATAACATTGAGGGTAGCATCCAAGGTGGCTGTTTGTTGCTGCTGAAACTGCTTGATAAGCTCCTGAACTGCATCCACAGAGTCGGCACAGACATCCTCTAAGAGCTCCTTCTGCAGATCTTCCATCCATGTCCACAGCTGGGAAGGAGGGGAGGGAAATATAAATCAGAGAGGAATTGAGATTTAACCCTTTTGCTCTCTAATTCCAGATCAGTAAGCATTAACTAGGGCTGCATGTTCCACATGAAAACTCACTTAAAGTTTCTAGAACCAAAAAGATATATTGGTTATTGATTCTGGTTGATAAAATTCCATTTTAAGCAACAAAGTATAATGAATATAATATCAGGTATTTTTTTCAAAAAATAATTTTCATTTCAGTTTATTATATGTCAATCACATACTATTCTGATGAACTCTTTAAACAAGTAACAAATTACAATGCCTTAATAGCTGTGATAACCTAACAAAGGAGCCCTGTGCTATCAACTGCTATTAATTTCACATGCAGCTGAAGCCTGTTGCAGAACAGACCTAAAATCTCTGGTATGTATGTATGTATGGTGCTGGCTAAAGGCTAGTTGTGCCTGCCTAGCTATGCCTTCCCAGACAGAAGGTTTCGTGGAGGGTTTGGGGTTTTTTGTGGGTTTCTGCCACTTACCCCCCACCTTAAAAAGCACCTCGGAATCTGCTTTTTAACTCTGGGAAAATCCAAACATAGGAGACAGCAACATCATCAATCAATCCCATGCAGACCCATTAATTATAAATAGCCTTGACTACCAATTTCCAAACAATAGCAACAAATCATTTGAGTAAGTGCTTAGATGAGAATTTCCAGCCAGCTGTTCATCAGAGATCTGGACAGTGGCAGGCAAGCCCCAGCAGCCTCTCATTGGCTGTAAAGGCTTACAGCAAACAGAGGTTTCCCCTTTAAGCTTGCTCTGAAAAATGAGTGTAAAATTGCACCAACTGAGCTGGCAGTCTGCCAGCAAATCCTAATGACTCCACCAGAGAGACTATTTTCTGTGCCATGCCTGACCCATTAACCCACATTCTGCTGGTATATTCTGCAGAGTAGTACCGAAGTACCAGGAGGGGGAAACAACCCATTGCACCAGTGCACTGGGAAATGTCAAAGAACACAGTGCTGGTGGCAGTGGGGCTACACTTCTGCCTGCCCTTCCAGGGAGCTACAAAACAGTTTGTCTCAAAGGGAATTAGAGGTATGCATGAAGCAGATGACAGACGTTGTGTGGGAGTGGCAAAAGAGCTGGTAAAAATGTTCCTGTTCAAAACAAGTCACATTGGATCCCCATCCTACAGGATTTCTTCTGAGATTGTGAATTCTGCATGTCCATGTAAATCGAGAGGAGGAGAGAGATGTCTTAAGCACCAGCTGACAGGCTTCCCACAATTAGGATCCAAACCTAAGGCCAGGCATTGAATGTTACACTCAGGCACAGTCTGAAAATCACTNGGATATCACCCTGATCTAAACCAAAGCAATCAAAATCAGAACTTATCCCAGCACTGCTCATGATATCAGAAAAGAGAGAGCCCAGCTCTCTGTGCTCTGTCCCCACCTCTGCTACTGACTCCTTGCTTGACAGACTTAACAAAAACAAGTTTTAAAACAATTTGAAGGTTTTTCAGTAAGATTTTCAGACTCAGCTTGGAATACTTTAGGTAAATGCCTCCGTTTACTCATAACCAGCATAATGATAATAGCCTGCCCTACTACTGGTCTAAAACGGAATGCCTTTGCTCAGGTTATTTACATATTTTCCCATTCTCAGGAGAAAGGCATGATGTAAAAAAGGCAACTACTAATAAATGAAACAAATACAATTCAATAGTCAGACTTGTGAAATAAATGAAAGAATGAAAACATATTGAAAGAACCAAATGGAGAGGTTTTTCACTCCTGGCCTGAGGTCCATGTGTTGAACTTTGGGAAGCCACCATAAAGGAAAAGGCGTTATATATGCCTTTATATATGAATTACATTTAGAATCTTCCTGGTTTTGATCTGATCCCTGCACCCACTCAAGCAGTAGGGACAGCTGGACTATAACAGGAGAGGACCAGTTTGCAGAGGAATATTACTTTCTCTGCTTATCAGATCCTCAAGTAATAGAGCACTCTGTAAACATTGAAAAGAAAAAGTGGCCCTGCATATAAATCATCCATTTCAAGTGGGGAAAGCCAGTAGTTTTTTAATTTCTTTCTGTTATTCATTATATTTCATTTTTCCACTCAACATAACCAAAAAAAAAGCTTAGGGAATTCCCTTTACAAAAATGAAGTGAAATTGAGAACTTGGTTTGTTGTTAGGAATCTGCTGTTTTCTTGAAATGATCAGGTTAGAAAGGACAGTAGAAAGGGAGAAAGTTTCCAACCCCCCTTCAGAGAGAAACCCTGTTTTCACAAGTGTCTCCAGAGCCCAACTTTGAGCAGTAGCCAAAAAGGTTTGGACATGCAAGATACTAAGTCACTTTTTGAGTATGTTTTTAACTAAGCAGTTTTACAATACTTAAACACAAACTGTACTGTACTCACCTGGAACAGAAGCAGTCATTAATGTCAGACAGCATTCAAATATATTAACTCACATTAGCTTCAATATTTCTGTTAATGACCTTTGATTGTTAGGATTTGCATAGTAAAGTCTATCAGAATCTAGGTCACCCTTGACTCAGAGGTCTTTAATCCTTTAGATACCATCAATCCCTGGGAAATCCTAATACAACAGATCAGTCAATATTAATAAGATTAGGAACATCTTTCAGGAGCAATTCACAATTGGAACTTGATTCAAAAATCTCCTAGGTTATGTGCTACAACTAACAGCACCTGAAATAAATTACTACCAAGTGTCACTTGTGAATGCCACAGCAACGGAAAGATGAACTCCATGTTACTGCAACACTAATCAGAAAAGCTGTTCATCAAAAAAAACAAAAATCAGATCCTGTTTGTCACAGCTCAGGAAAAACAGGCCCCATTAGGGCTTGATGTTTAATTCCAATACAACTATTCAGCTGATTAAAAAACCCTTGACTATTTAGCCCCCAATTCACCAGACACCTTGTGCATGCCGTGACTTACAGGTGGCTAGTTTAGATTGAGTGAACCATTTTAATTTTCATTGAAATTTGACATATTACACAGGCCCACTTTTATCTCACATTTGCAGAAGCTGACTTTCTTCTTTTATTCTTAGCACAAGCAAAATTGGTGAGCACCTGTCCCATTCACACACACATGCCAAACTACTGCCAGTGTATCCCCTGTGATACAGGGGCACATCTAGATGCGTGCAGACATTTCAAGTACTAATACAATATTTCCACATCCAGCTGTGGTGACTTTTTAGTAAGCTTGCCAGTGATGCACATGTCCAGAAAAGGAGATAATCTCTGCACTGCATTATTTAACATGTACTAAACCAAAGATACACAATCCTGGAAAAACAATAAAGAAATAATGCAAAAATATTTGTGTTTCCTTCAAATTGGTCTATCCTTTGGTATGATTAATTTGGTATAGAAATAGTAACACCTTATTGGTAAAACCTGAATTAAGTCCATCCGAGATAATCAGCCATAAATCTGACTCATGCAATCTATGTCTAAAAATTTTATAGTTGTCAACCACACAGAAGTTGAAGGCAAATACCTAGCCCCAAAACATCCATGGAGGCTCCAGAATTAAGGCTTTATTTATCAAGGTAACTATGGCTTTAAACAAGAAAAACAATTCCCTTCTGATTACTAGATTAGTGGAAAAGAATGATACCCCACCCACCACCCCTTTCTTTTTGGGGTACAATCTGGTACCTCTTATGCAAATAAATTGCTCTCCCAGAAATAAATCACTTGTGACAACGCATTGTAACAACTTCTGCATCTTTCTTGTATATAAAACACAGACATCTTCCCCCCATCCAAGAGACAACACAGCTCTTTATTCCCAGCTATTTCTTCCGAAGCAATACACTTCATTTTACTCAAGTACTTAATGAGACCATTTACTGGATGTGTGAAGAACATCTGTGCCTGTTACCTAGAAATTAATGCTTCTGACTTAGAGCAAGGGACCACTTGAAACAAAAACTAAAACCTACAGAGATTGTTTAGGAAATTTTGCCTGTGTGTTTGGAATAACATTAAACAGCCAGTGTTTGTATGCTATTTGCAAATGCCAGAGGTGCCTCAAAACAAGTTTAAAAACACTGAGTAATAAGACCAGTGAAAAGCAAAGAACCAGTAGTTCACTCCATGAGAATTACTATTGTACAACAATGTTGCTAGTTGTTCAAAACAAGGATATTAACAGAAACAAGTAACTTTCCAAGGTATATATTCTACCCCTTTCACTATGTCAGAGAAGTGCCATGAGTTGCAGAGCAGGCTTCAAATGTATGCTTATGCCAATTCAATAGTGTACAGTCATCACAGCAACAAAGGGTAGAGCAGAATGCAGAGGAATTCAGTAAAATATGGGGATCCACTTTTCCCACTTGATTTGCTCTGCTTCCACTCCATGAGTTGCAACATAAGTATGCAGAGAACCAAAGGCAGGTTAAGAAAAAAACCAAACAAAACCAAAATTGCTCCTGAGATCTCTATATTCCTCTGCTACTATACCAGCCTTACACAAACCTACTCTGAGCAGTAGCATCTTGGCTTTTCTATAATATGTACTAGGAAATTGCACAGACTCAAGTTCAGGTTAGTTTACGATAGGACTTCAGCCTGTGCTTATGTTTAAGCACCCGTTCAAGTGGTGTTATGAATCTGTCTTAACTGTGTAACCTTTAGGAAATTCCCTTTTCTAACTTGGTTTCCCTGCAACAACATGGTGGAGATTAGAAAGCTTTTTTGGCACAATTAACCTTCGTCAGCTGATATGTATTCACACTTAAAATACATCCAGTGCTGCTTCAGTCGAAAGAACTGATGGTTGTTACAAATTGGAAGCATATTTCAACAACATTTTCCAAAGTCATATTGAAGGTGTCATGGAAATGTCAACGGAGACATAGACAACAATGTACATAATGATGAGCTGTAATGTGACCACATACCACCAGTGAAGTGTCACACAGTGACAGCACACCCAATAAAATGTGACAAGATGGGATATGACTAGATACCTCATATGAAATGCCACAACACGTGACTTCCACAGTAAGATACAGCTAAGACACCCTGTTGCAAGATGGAATGTTGTCATATACCACCAAACTGGTTGGGAAGAAACAAGTGGAAGGAAAGGGAACATTCTGTGAAAAAAAATTAAATCTAATCTCTTCCCAACGTCTTTCTTGCTTTTCCCCTTTTCCTTGCCAATTTCTTGACATTCATCCTTGGTTGGGCTGCATCTGGTGCTTCTGTATGCTGACACTTTTTAATTAGTAACCTTGCCTATGGCAAAAGGATTTGCAATGCCTAAACAGCTGATGCTTTTCCCAAGTCTTGCATAGACCAGATTGATAGAGCACAAAATAATCTCCTCTCAAGGGAAACATGATTTGGGTAGCTACACCTACTTCAGGGAATGTGTAGATCCCCAGCCCAAGGTCATGAAAATGTAATTCAGGGCATACTTGCTCTAGGAGAGAAAATTGGCTTATAAGTGAAGAATCTGAAGTACATGTTCTGTGCTGCTTCTGCTACCATCACAAATTGCAAAAACATGTTCTTCTAGTATAATTTTAATATTTCCAACCATGAATCTGGATGTAATTAACTGCAGTAATTGTACTAAGCAAATAACATTCTGTACTTGATCATACTGATAATAGGCTTAGAGAAGTTCTTTCCACATGTCAAGAGTTAGAGCTGGGCTAACCACCAACCCAGGGACAGCTAGTCTCTATTATTGCTCTTTTCCCCCACTCCAGGGAGGAAAAGGAAAAATTAACAGAGAGAAAGACTTGTGAATTGGATATGAAACTTAAACTACTTTAAAGAAAATAATAACATGAAAACACACAAAACCATTACCAGAGCCAGAACTGCCTTGATGGCAACAACATCACCACCAATGCTGTAGCAGGAGGACTTCAGCAGCAGCTGGGACTCAGGCTCAGGAGGCTGGATCCTGGAACTCAACAACTCTTGAACTGAGATGGAAGGCAGAATAGGTAAAGTCTTGTAGGAACAGAGCTGGGCTGCTGATATTCACAAGGCTCAGGGTGCTCAGTCTTCCAGGATTGAAGGCAGAACCAAGAAAGTCCTGAGGAACAGAGCTGAGCTTCCCAGAGATCAGATGCTCAACCTTTTAGCCAAGCAGAGACCCAGACCTCTCCTTACATATAGTAGCTGTTCATTAGCTGCTAATTAGCTCAATTAAGCACCTGTTTCCTTGGTCTTAGGCCTCATACAAGAGACCCCAAAGCCCATGCTTGATATCAAAGCCTCAAGGACTGAGTATGACATATATGGCATGAAATACCTTATTTTGACTCAACCTAGGACACTACATCAGATGATTTACTCAGATTTCCACCAGTGTGACACTGAACAATTTGGTGCAGGAGTAGCTTTCCATAGCCATGAAATAACGCTACAAATTCAGCAATTTACTTAAATAAATGCAAGTATCATTACATTCTCCTCTAAATTGTTCACTGACTCTAAACATTTCATTACTTCTTAAATGGGAGCTGCACTACCTCTGTGCTTTTTCCAGTGACTGGCCATATCACTTGCAGTCTCACCCTGATCTGCTACTTTGAGCCTTTTGTGCAACTTTGTGCACTATGTCCTAGAAATCTCAGAAATAAATCACTTTTGACAATTTTGAATCATTCTGAAACTTGCTAAGAATTGAACAAGCTGTGGGACCTTTCTCTAACCAAAAAGTCCTATCGGAGCCATCAGCTTGAACCACTACACTGACACCAACCATTTTAGGCTAGTTGTGCAGACTCCACTGTGTACATGTACTTCAGGTGCAAAGGAATGTGTCTTTTAAGTGATCAGTGAATTACAGGAGTGTCCCCATATGGCTTTGATGAAGATTTACTCAATATGCAAATCATAATAGGCATTGGCTGCCCACTCTTGCCTTTGTGCACAGCAGTAAAATGTGGATAGCAAAGCGTGAACTTAAATGCAGCCTATAGTAATCCTTTGGCTAGCACATGGCATAATGACTTAAGGAACTCTTCCACGTGCCTACCTCTGCTCTGCTGCAGGTTCAACTTCCTGACATTTGGTTTATGTGACTGTGTTCATAAGCATTCAATTCTTATTACCTTGATTCTGTGTCTCAATTTTTTTTTTGCCATCACAGATGGCAGAATTTTACTCTCTTGCAGTCTGGCTGTGCTTCAGACATCCCTGTTCAAGAGCAGGATGTGCTGCCAGGATACCACAGCTCTCTTTATTCCCAGCTTCTTAATCCTTTATAAAAAACCTTGCCTCTAGACAACAAATGGACAGGAAAGAAGGGCACACAGCACCACCCCAGCTGTCCTGGTTCCTCATTCCCAGATCTCTGATGGCTTTACAGACAAGATTTAACCCTGCAAAGAAACCACCAATGTGAATAACTGATAAATGTTTGCATTTTGGTCAAACCCACAACCTATCCTCTGTAACTGGAGAAGGCTTTACTCATAAGTTTGCTGCTTCATGGTAATTGATTGCTGATTACCCAGAATGAACTTTTGCATAGCTCACACAAAAATAACACTTGTTATACCAGCAGACCCCTCTCTACAGCCCCAGTTATCAGAATGACAATAGTAAGCTGGTACTGTATCTGTCTTCGCCAAGGAATCTCCTCCATGTCCTCTGCTCTCTGCCTGCAAACCCAGCTCTGATGGGAATATCAGAATATTTAGGAGCTGAGGGCTTATTTAAAAAAAACCCAAACAATCAGCATTTAACCCCTTATAAAAGCATTTGCTTTTTCCACCTCCTTGTCTTGTGATTTCTCTGCTTACAACACTCCCCACATTAAACTACACTAATTCAGCTCCCAGCAAAAACAATGTTCATCTTCTAAGGTGCATAAATTTAAGGTCTAATGTTTCACAGCCCTGCAGTGAGGGGAGGGAGAGATATTTTCAAAGTCTGATTTTGTGTCCTTCTTTGTATATATCATTGAAGGAACAAAATTTCTAGCTTTTGAGCAAGGCACATGGTGCTTCATTCTAATCCTGAAAAATGCTGGGATGTAAAATTGCCAGTCAGTGAATATTTTATGTGTCGAGAGCCAGTTTGGGGTCATTTTAGTGTTATATGTTTTCATTGTTTTTTAAATCTGGCCATAATAGGAGAAAAGGAACAAAAAAATTGTCCAGGACAGGAGTAGTGAGTAAGTGTGTAAGACAAATACTTTGTGGTAGACATGCTCAGAGAATAAGACCTTTTCAGAACTTCTAGAAGTTACCAGCAAATAGAATTGCTGCTAAACTGCTTATCCCCTTCATCACAAATCTTTACTATCCAATGGGCATTTGCTCTGAAATGTCATTATTAACAGTTGAAGTCAAACAACAAATTACCAATTTTGGTTACATTAACTTTGAACCATGCACCAATTTACAGTGTATGACAGGATTATACAGTGTATCCCAGAACCACTGTCATGTTTGCTCCATGATTAACTTTGACACATTCTCTCAACTCTTCCAACAAGAATCAACAGCAGCCAACCTTAGCCCCATGAGCTTTCTGTTCCGTGCTTCCTAGCTACTCTGCCACAGCATGAGGGTCAAGTCCTGTCAAAATTAGTGACCTGGACTAAAATTATCTCCTAATGATGATATTCAGCTGAAGCAGAGAGAATTTAATTTCACAGGTCTTGGTTATCGAGCAAAATTAAGTTAGCAGTGCCTGCAATAAAACACTCTTACTGTTCATAACTGACAAGGTAAACCACTCCCATTACCCACTTGAGTAACCCTACTGATATCTAGGGGGTGACCAAGGTGACTTGCTGACCACAAATAATTTAGGTCTTTATAGGAAGTTGCCTGACACTTAATGGTCCAGATCTTTTCTCTCTATTTCTCATGGCCTTATTAGACAAGCTATTCAGAGCAAAACTTTCCATACCAGGTGTCAGCCTAAGGCTGAACTTGATGAATTTTGGGATACAAGGTCCAGAATGAGAAGAAGGGGAAAAGAGTTGCTTTGCCTTGTGATAGAAAAGGAGTCTTATTTCTGCTCACACGAGACCCTCCAGACACTCCACACTTCTAAGCAGTGTCACTCCTGTGAAAATTTGCCCCAAATTGGACACTCAGAAGACCTCTGCCAAGTTTCAGTTCACACATGTTCAATAAGAACCTGTTAAAAGTTTGGCAGTTCATTTTTCTCAGCATTAAATATTTCGTGAGCATACTCATTTCCCCATTCTGTGGGCCAGGTAGACCTGGCAGGCCCCACATGGAAGTGCAAGCAGTGAGCACCTCAACCCACTGCTCTTTTGACCTAAAAAATGCTGACAGAGCACATGACTTGAAACAACACCACTGCCTCTCCTGCTTTTTGCTACTGTCTTGCTGGACTCAAAGCAACACAAAGGCGCTGATCTGAAACCCACTGAGAAATGAGAAACATTGAGGTGGTAAAATATGCTTTTCATGCCCTGAAAAGCTATGAAGCAATTACAGAACTGCTTGGTAGTTCAGGTAAGACCCAAATACTTTAAATAGATCTATAGTCAGTGAATTTCCTTCTTCTTTTTTTTTTTTAAATTAGCAACTGCATTATGAGCCAATACAACAAATAACAGAATAAACATTTACTTCAGTTTTACAGAGAATACACTGAGATACATATAATTTGCTCCTAAAGACCTACACTAATCCTAAAGTTTAAAATCCCACCAAACAAAGCCAGTAATTTATTTGCATGTAGATTCCACACAGAGTTATCTATGTGTAGCCTCAACTCAAGCCTTATTGACAAAAGTAACTCCCAGGTTTTTCCATACTGTTATTTAAACCCCCAGCACTGAAGCTGTATCAGGAACTGCAGTATTTCCTGACGCTTTGAGCCAGGCAAAACAAAACTAGGATTGGTAGACAAAGAAGAAAATCAGTATGGAAATGAAAGGCATTTGCAAGATGCTGAGTCATCATTTAATTATGCAAGAGGATTGAAAAAGTTTTGAATGACATGGCAATGGTGACAGTGGTCTTTTGTGTCTACATTTTTATACTTGGAATTGTAAAGTACACTTCAGAACCGTAAGTATAAAACTGTGAGACTGATGTTAAATATTAAGAGACAATGAATTACAAGAAGTTTTTATTATGTCTTGAGGTTTTTGAGTCTCCAGGGTGTGATTTTATCACATCTGCAACCTCTTCTCCAGGAGGTTCAAAAATAATTCTCTTTCAAAAAAATTGAAATGACAGCCAAAACTCCTGTATCATCATTTGATCCTAACAGCTGGAAACTCACAAAAAAAATCAACTATCATGAGACTTGTGATAAAAATTCAAGGTCTGGCAATTCTGCAAATAACTGATTCAGATCTGAAACAAGAGCCTGAATTCAATCACAATTAAACCTGAAAGAAATAATTCAGGTGCAAATCTGTTGAACACATTTATCTCACTGATAATAATTTATATCTTTACCATGCCATACAGATAATTGAATTTAATTCTCAGAGTACCAGGTTTCTGCTCACACCATCATGAATGCCTTGACCTAAAAGGGCAAGAAAATATTGACTATAAGCTAAGAAAATATAATGAATACAGTAGGATAGTGAGGGACACAAGATCTCTTTTATAGGCACGGCAACAGGACAAATGCGCTACTCAGGAGTTACGATGCCAACAATCACTTAGGGGACTGCTCTAATTTTATGCCTCTGAAATGTTTTTACCATACTAGAAACACACCATTTCAGCTTATTGCATATATTGTTAAGTAATGCCACTTAAAAGAACAATTACTGTTATGCTTGGTTGACAGTCTTTTTCATATTCCTTCAACTGAATAAGTCAGTGTTTTAGCAGAAGGAATCCTCTTACAATGCTTGTACATGACATGAGCAGTGATTCAAGTCTACTGTAGTATAAAAAAGCCACTCAACTTGCATTGCTCATAGGATATCTGGATTTAAATGACTCCCTAATTTGACACTATATCGCTCTGGAGAAATTCTAGCAAGGTAGGAAACATTTCTTTGATAAGACCACTTTTTAAAAATGGGAGCTGTTAGAAGTTTCCCAGGTGCTAGGAAACTGAGTAGTCACATGTGGAGATGCAGATGTGGGCAGAGGCAAAGCAGTGAGAAGTTCACAGTCAATGCACTCATCCATACTTAATCTGCACCAGAAGGACTGTCAGAAGTGGCATGCTCATTGCAGGAAGATATTTAGACTACTTCCATAAAAACTATGCCAGTAATTCTAATTCTTTCTACTTAATTCTCCCTTTCACCACTTCTGTCTCAGTCAACTAATATATCAAGAAATAAGAATAATTTGGGAAACTTCAATGAAAATACATCTAGGCCATAGTTTCCTGCATTATTACCAAGAAAACATGAAAGGAACTGTTTATTTGTTTTCAAGGACATAAGAAAAACAGTTGTTAATAGTTCAAGAAATAGTTTTAACAACTAATGATGTGAATAGTGATTGTTATTATTAACTAATAACGCCTTCTAGAATAATGCAAACTAAGTAGGGTGTTAAACACATTACCATGCCAGCCAAACTGCTTTCTCCTTGCCGCAGGACAGTCCCAAGTGATCGGTTTGAATGGGCACAGTAGAGCCAGCACGAGGCACAGCATGACAGGTAGGAGGGCCAAGGTTAATCAGGGAGACATGCACCATTACTGTAACTGGAATGCTTCCTGGCAAAACAGCAGCAGTGATTCTCAGACCTCCCTGTATTTTACTGCTGCTACTGAGTCAAAAGGAATATTGCTTGATAAACCTTTACTTTAAAAATTGAAATCTAATGTTATCTCTGTTGATTAGGTCCAAAATTGCAGCAAATAGAGTGAATTTATTTTTAAGCAATTAAAAAAATAAAAATGAACATAGATGGTGCAGACCTGACCTGGACAAGTGGGTAAGTGGCTAGAGCAAGAGCCTGCATTTGGTTCAGCCCAGCTCTGTAGGCTTGGAGGTCTCACCAGGGCTAAGTACATTTCCTAGTCAGAGCCCAGAAAAAGGGCATAATACCATCATAGGCAAGGTGGCAAAGGAAGGACATTTGTATTTCTTCGCTTTTGAAAAATCCAGCTATCTGGTTTATATTCCTATTAAAGAATGACTATTACATTGGTTAACTTGCCTTTTTACAATATACAGGAAGGGCCAAGCAAGGTCAAGCAACATGTCATTTCTACTTGAGCCAATCTATTTTAAGCATAAGAAGGCAAATACAGACCAAAAGGTGCTAAGGCTCTCTTGTTCTAATGCTTTGACCACTGCACCAGCTCCCCTCAGCATTCCTTGGTTACTTCAGGATCCTCTCAGCTAGCAGACAAGTACTAAAACTGCAACAAATCCCTCACTTACTATTTTTGGTAAAAAAGAATGAGGTATTAGGCCATGTGATCCCACCAGTGCAGAAACACGTCAGTACAGAGGCAGGTAGTGACACAATGAAATTCGGTGAATCCACAGAAAATCAGAGTGTTTGACCCCCACAGGAGTAAAATCCACATGGGTAAGTGAAAAATTCCTTTCTCCTGCAGAGCTACCATGCATTCTCCAAAGCTGGGGAACTGGTGGAGAGTGCAATAGGTTTTATCAGCCTCTTTGCACCCAGTCCAGTGGCTGTCATTCATTATGTGGATTTCTGGATCCACCTTGACTTTGCTGATGTCCCAGTTTTATGCTGCAGTTTCTTTGATTTTCCGTCTGGAGAGAGAGAATCACTTGGAGTCTCTCCACTCTGGATCTCCCTAAAACTGACAGCAAGTACTTACTGAGCTTTCCACAAAGGCATCACAGCACCAATCTGTTGCATGGGTAAACATTGATGAGGCAGAGATTTAGAGTTTATTCGTAATATCTAGTAAACAGCATTGATGCTGTCACAAAAGACTGGTTTTTTTTATAGTTTTAAAAAAATGTGCATTTCTATACATCTGCATTTCTATACACCAAAAGAGGGTTCATTGAAACCAGGTGAATGGAGCAGGCAAATTCCCTTCTTGTTGAAGAAATGTTGAAGTGAGTATGGTGCACTGCAATCCAAAACCCTTAATCCAGGAAAGTTCTAGTTCTTGAAGTCAAATTAGGCTACACAGTACCAGTAATCAGCAGAAGAAATGTAGATGATAGAGAATATATTATGCTGATAACTTCCTGAAGTCATGCCTATCTTTGTCTTACTAGTCACCACTTGCATAGGTGAAGTGAGGTTAATCACAGTAGGAAACTGTTAGGAAATAATTTTAACTGAGGAAATAACTGATTAAGTTTCCCCTGCAGCAAACCAGCATAGCTGCAAGGGTTTGAGCTGCTCTGGAAACAATAGTGCTATTCACAAGCTTGAAGTAACTAGATTTTAGTATATTGCAGAAGCAGTATGTAAAAGGAAAAGTTTGATGTATCAACAGCTTTAGTGGACACACCATAACCCCCTCTTCCATATATATATAGATATATATATGAACATGTGCATACACTTTGTATTTAAGGAGGCTCCTCAACACACTGAAGCCTTCTAATACACCCCTTGTTTGTAATATATAAATCAACAAACACAGGTAAAGCTTTCAGCTTTTGAAAGCATCTTTCTGATCAAGAATGCTTCTGCAAACAGACACTGCAAAGCATAAAAACAACCATTCTAATTCCATGTCTTTCAGCAGAAACCCTGTCTTTAAATATCACTCATCACTGAATGGCATTTGGTCTGCAGAAAAATGTGAAGTATGCTTTAATTACATCCCCAGTGGCCTCCCATTTGATGTCCTGTCCACTGTATCTCTGGTGAGACAGCCTTATCTCTAGCTCTGACTCACCGTGGGTGGGACCAGCACTGAAGGTGACAGCTTTAAAAGCCTCTGTGACCACCTTTTCAAGCCATTTCAAGCGAAGTTGCCCAGGCATTCAGATCTGCCCGAGAAACTCTGAGAAGAAGCTCAGAGAAGCTCTGCAGCAGAAGGATTGTGCTGACAGGACCATGCTGACCCTTTCCAAAAGAGGAAAAGAGTGAGAGAACTAGCATAGGGAGAGAGGTTGCTGCAACCCAGTTCCCTCCCATCCTAAGCAGGTAGCAACGAGCCCCTAGCTCTGACTCATCACAGTCCACAGCACTGATGGTGGCTATGCCCTCTTGTATAAAAGCCAGGCCCCAGAGTGCAACAGAGAGCAGCGAACAGGAGTGGACAAAGAGGGGTGGGCAGTCAGTGTGTGTGGCAGTTCACGCAGGCAGGGCAAGCAGGGACACGCAGTCACCCTTCTGACTCCAGACGTGAGCTGCGCTAGTGGTCATTGCTCACCCAAGAAAAACCTAGCAATGGTTTGTACCTGGAGAAAAGACACCACCACTAAGGGAGTGGTGACCCAGACAGAGCTCCTGTGTAAACATGCAGCTACACAGGTCTCCAGCTGCAAGGAATGTGAGAATCTGTCACTGTTTGCTAATGGTAGCTGTTTGAGGTGTCAACAAGTACAGGATCTGCTCAGCCTGGTGGAAGAACTGAAGGAGGAAGTGGAGAGGTTAAGGACCATTAGGGAGTGTGAGATGGAGATGGACTGGTGGAACCCCTCCCTGTTGTCCCAGAGACAACTGCAGCAGGAGGTTGTACCTCATGATAGGAGGGATTCCTTGCCCTTTCACCACCAGGAGGAAGGAGGAGGCCTAGATCATAGGAGAGATCGGAAACAAGTTACTGCTTGGGTTAGCAAGCATGTCCTCTCCCGGCCTGCCTCTCCTCAAGTGCCTACCTACAACAGGTACAAGGCCCTGGAACTAGATGGGCAGACAGTTGATGATGTGCTCATAGGTCCTCCTGGGTTGGAAGGGTTGCTCAGGACAAGTCAGCCTGCCCATTTCATTAGAACCTCCAATGTTAAGGTAGGAGGAGGGTGAGGCCAGTCTTCTTTTTTGTGGTCCCCAGTGGCAGAACTAGAGTTAATGGGAAAAAACCAGCACACAGGAAGTTCCATCTTAACATAAGGAGGAACTTTTTTACTTTGAGCACTGGAACAGGCTGCCCAGGGAGGTGGTGGAGTCTCCATCTCTGGTGATATTCAAAACCCAACTGGACACTGTCCTCTGCAACCTGCTCTACATTGCCCTGCTCTTGCAGGGTGGTTGGACTAGATGATCTCCAGAGGTCCCTCCCAACCCCTAGCATTCTGTGGTGCTGTGATATTTTTCAATTAAATTATATAGCATTTACTGAAGTCCTCACTGAATCACTATATCAGTGATTACTTATGGTTACTTGTTCTTTAAGCATAATTTTGAACAGTAAAGTCTACCTCATTAAACAATGTAAAATTTCCAGTAACTCTTAATAATAATGGCTACATTAATTAACATTACATTCAGATGGAATCTCTGAGGATACGTATCGCACTGCTAGTACCTTTACCTGAAGTGTTAATATCAACTTGTGCTCTTACAGGAGAATTCTTGCTTTTTAACAACATGTTCTAATTGTGAATTTAGCACTGCTTGATATGTTAGATATTTTATTGTACTATATCACTCATGTTTCATTCACATTTTATTTCCTCTTTACGACAGTGAGTCACATGCATCAACTAAACCGGACATCAGCCCTGCATGGTGAAGAAGCCTTTCCTATGTCATCTGAATTTTCAGAGTTAGCTTCTTGCAGCAATCTGAAGTACACAGAAAAATTCCCCATTGCACATCTTACCTCTTTGGTGTGGGTATGGAAGGAGACTGACATGTCCAAGAGAAGTTTCCTCTGTTCCACCCTCCGGACAAAGTCCTGAATCCGTACTTCCAGATGCCGGGCTGCTTTATAGATCTCTTCAGGGTCACATTCCCCAGTCTGAGCCAATTGCTCTGCAGCCTCCAAAAGCTTGTCTGCATTGGTGTATGTATTCTACCAGCAAACAAAGCAAGAAACAGCGTATGAGTAATACAACTGTGGCAAGTAAATCCATGGAACAGGCTGTTTATACTTTCAAAGGCATGAAAGCAAGTGATTACCAGAGTTTTAAAACAATATTAATAACTCCTATGGGCACTGCCATCTGTGAAAGGAAAATGTAAAAAAACACATGGACTAACCTCTGTGTACACATGAAATAATTTCTTATTTGAAACACACCATCCCAGCCCAATCCTGCCAGACATCACAACAGGAATGTGCACTTGTTTATTTCCAAGTCCCCTGAATTTCTCAAAGATAACAATAATGAAGCAAGTGGGACTAACCACCCTCAGAAGCCTATGGTGCCTCATGTGACACTTGGCTACAAGCTTGTTTCAAAGGCCTCCGGATGGCTATCACATTACAGCATGTAATCACATTAGCCAGAGAGGTCTCAGCCCCAAGAAACATTTACCTTTCACTGGCTTTTGTGACATAACTTGAGAAGACTGTGTCTTCAAGTTCCTTCCATGTTTTTTCCTCTCATCTCCTGTTCTGCATCGTATTTCTAAACTGAATAAGTCTATTTGACCAGCTTTCAGCTGCCAATATGGAAAGCTCAGGTTGCCCTGGAAGGATACCATTTCCAGTTTGTCAAAGGCATGTACCTGCCCTTCATTACATAAGAATTTGAATACAGCCTTTGTGATATGAGATATATCACCCCTACTTTATAGAGAGGCAACTGAAGAATACAGAAGTTAAGCAGTGTACTCATGACACACCAGACTGGAGAAACCAGAAGTGAATTCCATCAGACTTACCTCAGCTTTCAAACTACCTGCACATCTCCTTTCTATCTGTCTTTCACTTTTCTGGAAAACACCACTGAACTAATATACCAGAAAGTCTCATAAATAACAGCAGAAATGGGGAGGGAGTGCAGTCACCTTCTCCATGTCCATGGAACTATGGTTTAGTCAGTTATGTTTAGCTAACTAAGCATAGCCAGCCTTTGCTGTAATAGGAAAAGCTTTCTTCACTCAAGTTGAGCTAGCAACTCTGTCTTCTCAAGTTATTCTCAAATAAGAAGAGACAAAGATATCAGCTTAAGGGTGTTTCCAGTAGTGGGTGAGATCTTCAGAAATGCTCAGCATTGACTTAAGACTTCTCCCACCAGGAATTTTAACCTCCCCATCAAGAGGAGCAGAATTGTAGCACTTTCCTTTTCAAAATCCTACTAAGAATCCTCCTCAGTTTAAAAATGCTTTAACTTGATGCTTATACACAAAATACCTTTAAACACTAGGCACAGTCTGAAAATCACTTGGGGTCTCCTGTNTAAACACTGTGAACACACTTCTGAGCCATGAAAAAAGCCATGAATAAAGTCATGTTGTTCTTACTTAGATAATATTCTGCCACAGTCAATAGCTGTTTCTTGAGAAAATACTCAATACAAAGATGGAACGCTGGCCTCCAAGTGTTTAATGGGGAAAAATACTTCCAGTTACAGAAAGCAGAAAGAAAACAGCTCATTCACTGCTCATTTTCCCAGTTTCTGAGGGCTAACTATAAATATACAGTATTTATGTTTCTCCTTTTGGACTGTGAAGAACATATCCTAGACAGTTTTGTTACTAACAGTAAATTTTTATTCCCTCACTTTCAGGCCACTGCTATAATGGTTAGGTTGTTAACAGTGGCAAAATCTTATGTTTTAACAATCAGGTTTTGGAAACTTCTTTAGCTGAGAATTTGTTAAAAATGTTCCATTTAATATGATCTGAATTAGGATCGATTTTCACTTAACAGCATCCTTTCTGAATGATCCTCTTCCAATAGTATCTGGAGTAAGTGCCAAAGTTAGCACTATTTTCCAAAGACTACTCCACTCTAGGGTTTTTCACACATTACCACTACAACAGCTCAAACACCAGCCCAGCTCCATGGGGAGAAGGCCATTCCCTGCTTTTATTTATAAAGCTTAGCATACTTTTAAATGCATTCATTCTCTGCATATGGCACAGATTTGAGACACAAACACCTTTGTTGAAATACATTGTGAATACAGCTTTGCTGCATTCTTCCCTAACACACTTGTATTCACCTTTGCTGAAAATCATTACAAGTTTACTGAGTCCAACATGTGCTGTACCTAATGACATCTAGATGAGGTGAGTTCATCTATACAATGATTAGATACAAATACACTACATGGTGAAAAGACTGTAGGCTAAGCCCTGGACTTTAGGTGAAGAAAAAAGAACCCAAGTTGACCTCAACAAAGGCTCTGGCTGCACTGCACAGACAGTAAAGGATGCAGTGGTTATGCAGCAGCCCCTTTGTATTGCCCAAGGTTCTCCAAAGGCAAAGGGGATTTTTTGCAGGGAAGCTGGCTGGATGTGGAAGGAGGCAGATGCAATATTTCCCCTGAGTTGAGCCAGGCACTGTCAGCATACAATGGTGCTTCCCTGAGTCATTCACATCTATTTTTGGACATAAATGTTTCATGCACAAGAAGCCTGAACACAGTGCATTTTAAGTAGGGTGACATTTTTTATCACCTCTTTCTTTCTTTGTCCACTGAGTTCACAGGTAGGAGTCAGGGGCTTAAACAGGTGCAGTTTATGATAGGAAAAATACGAATGGCTTTATCTCTGCCATTTTAGAAGAAGGTCTGGTGCTGGGAGATTTCCAGCTCACTACTGCATATTTAAGAGATTTAGATACGTTTCAGATAAGCAATCACATTTGGGAGTTAACCACACCTGCCTTGAACTCCAGAGTTTGACATATTCATGAAAGGACTGGCATCTACTGAGAGGTGAGGTACAAATACAGCACAAGCCAAATAAGCTCATCATCATCATGGCTAGGCTTCACAAACAAAGATCCAGGGAGGGCTCTACCCATGCCTTTTACAAGCATACTGATGGCTGAAAAGGGCAATACAAGATAGACAAGAGCCGTTGCAAAAGGCACAGCAGAAGGACTCATTAGGAGGTATCATCTGCAAGACACGATTCTTTCTACACTGTCTTTTCTCCTCAAGAGTTATCCTGCGTGCCTTCTCAAAAACAGCAGCTGCATTAAAGATAGTGTGTCTCCAGAACTCCCGACTGGAGGCCAGAGTAGACCAGTTAAGTTGATCGCTATGGCCAAGGCTGAGCTGTTGTTTCAGGGAGTCCTTGTATGTCCTCTTCGGGGCTCCTCTCTTGCGATAGTTAGTGGCAA
>VWZO01022873.1:342678-361275 GCA_013396975.1 Bucco capensis
CACTAAATAAAGGGCTTTGAACCTGGTAAGTAGACCCATATGCTATTTTCAAGGCCTCATAAAATACTCTATAATCACCCATATCTGCACATAATTGAGATTTTTCAGCTAAATTGATCAACCACTTGTTCTGGATGTCACGGAGTTTCTGTTGGAGCTTACTGCATGCCAGACGAAAAACTGCTTTTCTTACATGACAGGATAGCAATGCAAGGTGTGCTTGGTGAGCAGATCTCTTCTTCCTCAACAACTCCTGGATCTCTTGATTGTTTTCATCAAACCAGTCCTTGTTTTTCTTAACGGAGAACCCAAGGGATTCTTCAGAGGACTGCAGAATGCTGTTTTTAATATGATGCCAAAGTATTTCAGGAGAGGCATCTGTAGAATCTACAGAATGATTTTCAAGCCTATTTTGGAGATTTGCCTGAGAACTGTCTCTCACTGTGGCTGATTGGACATTGTTAACATGAAATCTCCTTTTTGTGAAACCACCCCTTTTAGGTTTGAACTTAAGATTGAAATTAAGTTTACAGTGCAAAAGACGATGGTCTGTTTGACATTCTGCACTAGGCATCACGCGAGTGTGATGGACATTGAGGACAATCTCTGAGTCCTCAGCCACTCCTCACAGAACAAGTCTTCCAGCCCTTTCATCACGAGGTTTGTTGCCCCCCTCTGGATGCATTCAAGTACCTTCACATCCTTTTTAAACTAAAAATGAAAATTTAAAAAAAAATTAAAAGGAAATGTACCAATCATACATATTTGTGTTTTCACTGACCCTTTCCCACATTTTTAAGGCATCAGTTGGTTTAGTGGAGCATTTTGATTTTGACCCAAGCGCATTTTCAGAAAATGATTCCATGTAGTTTCCTCTCTACTCCTAGCAACTACACTTGTAACTAGTTTATTGCTGCATGTTTCTAGGTAGATTACATTGAAAATAGCTGTTTCTAATGGCAGTCAAGTGCAGAGTTCATGCCCTAAATCTGGGCAATTTTTTTTCCAGAAAAGTCTCCCCTTGCACAGTGTTTTACAGCTGTTGATATTAGAGAGATTTTCATGGCAACTGTCTCCAAGCTCTCCAGTGTGTTGTGAATCATGCCAATCAGTCAGAGAAAGATGTTTAGTTGTGTACATCAGGAGAAGCATGAGGCAGGGGAACAGGGCAGGTGATCAGATGCATTACTGCATTAAACACAAACTATATACCCTAGCCATTACACTTCCTAAGCAGATGTTTAGATATGCTGAAGAGTAATGAGGCAGCATCAGTCTGCTTTATTCTGTATTATGTTCTGGAGCTGTGAAAGTCAGTCCCAGGCAGAGGTTCCTCACATTGATTCAGAGAGCTTTGTCACCTAGGTTTCACCATGTAAAAGCATGGAAGAGATGGCATCTCTAGAGGCCAATAAATACTGACTAGAGAGAGAACTTAGATGATTAGCTAAGATCTGATCTTCTTGACTAAAGACTAGTGATGTGAATCCCATCTTATGCCTGCAGGCTGAAGCTTAGGAGACTTATCAGGCTTTCTCTGATGTGACATCTCTTTTACATTCTTTAGAGTTGTGACTTGACTCTTCAACACCACAGATGAAATCTCAGTATTATTACCCTGCTATGAAGATGGAGTGTCATGAAAAAGTTCAAAGCTTGATTCATCCCTCACTGAAAACAGTAAAAAGGATCTTACCAGCTTCAGTGAGAAATGGGTCAGCCCCCTAGCCACTTACTCAAGATTGAAGGAGGAGACAAACAATGGCAAAGAGCTGAAAATAGACCTCTGGAGGCCTGAGACCCCCATTCTGCACAAAGGGAACAGGTAGCATTCCTCCCCACAGAAATTACAGCACAATTCACAGTCATAAAATGGTAACTACGGAGCTGATTCTTCCTTTCTTCTCAATCCTTATAAACTGATGTTATCCTTAATTATGAAGCTCAGTTAATGTTATTAGATTCTTTGCTCAAGCCACTTAGTTAAAATTAGCTTCATTTTTTTTTGTTTAGGTTAAGTGATCTCACAGTCAGGCTTTTGTGGAGAATTATATCTTTAGGAACTTGATATTCTAAAGCTAAAATGAGTGACCACAATGAAGCACTTGTTCGACAAATAAATCTAGGGTTTAAGGAAGCATCCATCTTTGTCAAAATTCCTCTTCCCCCTAAGAATGGCAAAGGCTAAGTGCATATGATGATCTAATATAAGATGTTATTTTATTCAGTTTGAATTTCACATAATCAAATCAAGACTTACACTCTTACTTGTGCTCTATTGTTCTAATTTGAAACAGACTTACCAGGAATTACAGTTACAGAAGTTAAAGGGAGAAAATCTCCCTGAGGTCATGCAGCCACACTCTATCAGTACAGGACTGTTCCCTACTGTACACAAGAATGCAAACTTCTTCAGACCAATTTGAAAAACATCCAGGTTAATGAAGTTTCTGTCACTACCTTCTGCAGACTGTTGTTCCTTTAAATAATGGCAATTCATCCTATGTTTTTGTTGTCATAATTTTGCCCCATTTCCCCATGCACTGTCTTTCCTGAAGTTTGAGCTTGTCAAATACTATAGCCTGTTACATTCATTTTCTGATGAACGCATAAGAACACTCCTATCTATAAATGACTGAATCACATCTGTTTAAGTAGTTTAAAAAATGAGGATCTCAGGTAAGTTTGTGGTTGCAAGCATGTATAAGTGTATGTCCAAGTATCAACCTCTTCACAATTTCAATGAAATTACTACCATTATCAGAACTGCATCTATTTGAAAACACAGTCTAGGAACCAAAGTGCCTGGAATGTCACTTGTGCTTCAGCAAACCAACACTGCATAGAAAACCTCTCTCCCAGCTCCTGGTAAAGTTATCTTTGGAGATCATACATGAGGTTAAAGTCCTGATGCCTCTTATCTCCCATTGTGGGACTATGGCTTATTCACAATGTTTTAAATTATTTTTCTTCAGAAATTTTCTGGCTGAGCAGTGGTGTTTACTGATCCATTGGTACTTTTCTAACTTTTTCTGGGGAAATCTTAGTGCAGCCTTTCAATACTCAAAGGAGGCTTCTATGAAGATGGGGACATACTTTTTGGCAGAGCCTGTTGAGATAGGACAAGTTGTAATGGTTTTAAACTAAAAGAGGGTAGATTCAGACTAGCTATAAGAAAGAATTTTTTTTACAGTGAAGGTAGTGAAACACTGGCACAGGTTGCCCAGTGAGGTGGTAGAAGCCTCATTCCTGGCAACATTCAAGGTCAGGTTGAACCGAGCTCTGAGTGAATTGATCTAGTTGAAGACATCCCTGCTCACTGCAGGGGGGTTGGACTGTACAACCTTTAAAGGTCCCTTACAATCCGACTCATTCTATGATTCTATGACATGACGCTTAGCTCAGTTCAGGAACATCCACAGATTTGGGAATATGAATTTTACTACCATTTCAGAGGCTAAGAGGCCATATATAATACCATGCTGATACTAATTACTACTTTACACCTCCAGTAATTCCATGATTTCAATGATTGTATAGGGAATTTTCAGTAAATAATAAACACTTCACTGGAATGATGACAGCATCCTAACTACTGCCAAGAGTCAGCTATTTTTCCATGCATTATCTTTTATTTATGATTTTCCCTCAGGGTTCACAAAGAAACTGAGATGAATTTATTATTGGCTTTTAAAAAGTGACACACATTACACCAAATGCTGAAACCTCAGATAAATTGTTTAAAACCTACCTCAGACATTCAAACTAACAAATAAGCAAGATTAGAAATAACTGGAAAGACAATAATTGAAAGAATTCTTTGTTCTATTTCATATTGAATGCTAACTTTAGATTAAATAAAAAAAATGTTGCCTGAGGTATAGTTTATCACATCAACTGTTCATATCAATCAGGAATGCAGTCATAGAGCAAGCAGAGGATACTCCTATTACCACAGTCATGCTAATTAACTCTGCAGTGATCCCACCCATCACTCAATGAAATGCTGGTGAAACATAGAAGTGAAATAATCTTTTAAATGTCATCTAACATCACACATCACAACCAATATTAGTAAGACTTTAAAGACACATAGATGCACTAGGACATACACAGAAAGAACATGTTAACTTTTTAGATCAGTGTGGTCAGCTTAAGCATCACCGAATTTTTCTGTTATTATTAAAGAAGACTTCATCTTGAATGCCACTGTATAGTTATTTTCTTCTTCTAAATCAGAATGCTCAAAAGCATGTTCAGCAAAGATCTAGACTTTGCTTCTGCTTAGGTTTATTTATTTTCTTAATGTTTCAGGGTTCATTTATTTTTCTTGCAAGGGGGAAGATGAGGTGTTTCATTCTTTTCGTAGGCAGAAAGACTGCACACTTACCAAAGGTTTCACCTGCAGCCCGGCAAAATTCCCCCTTCCTCCTTATTTTGTTTTAGTTAGTATATATGTACAATCTCCTCTATTAAATAAACCATTAAGCACTCATGTAATATGAGATCAGTAAATACTCCTACCCTTTTCAGGGAACCAATCTGGACACTTTGTGTTGTTAGGAGGGCATACCATTGCAGGTTTACCCTGGAACCTGATACACATCCCTGAAGATGGTGCAGTTTACCAGAAATACATGCACCTTTACATTTTGAGATGTAATTTAAGAAGTTTTGACCTGCAAAACTCCACATAGGAACTGGAAGAACACCTTTATGACACAAGAGTGAAGTTTTAGTCCCACTAAACCGATCTTTGGTCTGTTTCCTGAGATCAAGAGAGGTTGCCAGTTGAGAAATTGTTGCCCCAGGAACAAACAACTGTGTTTACAAGCTAAAGAACCATCAGTGGAAATAATTTTCCAAGACTACGCTGAAAAAACTTGTCTCACAGGCCTTCAAAGCCAGCAGTTACATTTAAATCTGGCATCTTCAGTACCCTAAATCGAAACAGTATCTGCTTGATGTATAGGATTATTTTGTGCTTGTCACCCTACTGCTCTTCTGGGAGAAGCATATCTAAACAGCATATTAATGAGATGATGAAATATTCATCTTACTATTTCAATATTTTCAATATTTTATGGACTGTTCAAGGATCAACAAGGATTAGGGAAGATATCTGAAACTGATGGGGTTTGTCCAGGTTTTATCTTAGTATTTGATCCTTGGTAATATCTCTGAAAAGGGCTTTGTTCTTTGAGAACATCCTCACACAGTAACTGGCACATGAAGGTGAGCAACAGCACAGAGAACAGAACACTGAGGACAGGATAACAGACTGAGATGCTGTTATACAGTAGTGCTGCTAAAAAATATGAAACCAAACTGGTTTTAAGGCCAAAAAATACAATAATTTGATATTGGTTAGTGTTATGCAGCACAGTGTGTGTGCCAGTAAAAAAGTATTGTCACTGCACAATGATTTGGTAATTGGGTGCCTAGCAGAGGGCATGAATGAGAGCTGCTCCAGCAACTGTAGCTGAGCCTTTGAAACTCAGAAAAGGTGAGGAAAGCCATTTTTGTGAAAATGACAAAGGAGCACAAGAAGGCAACCTGTCAGGAGTAAAATGCAGCATTTTGAGAGTTTCCCAAATGACAAATATTGTAAACAAGTCCAGACAGTTCACAGCTAAGCTCTACAACTTCTTTATGATCAGAGGACGAGGGAAGGTGAGCAGGGAAACAAAGAAACGTGTGAGAGAGCTCTGAGGTGAGCAGCAGCCTGGGAGGGCTCAGGATTGCAGTGATCTGAGAGGTCATTTCCAGCCATGAATGTTCTGTGATTATTTGATTATTTGCTCTCCTGAAGGCTCAGCTCCCATCTTTTCTGAGCCCTGCAGGCATGTGTGCAACCACGACAACTTTATCAAGTTCTGCTCATCTCCTGAAGAAATTTCAGGCATCCTGGGTTTAATATTATGCTAACAGTTTGAAGATTTCAAAGACACAGCAACAACAGTATTAAAAGGCTTTGGTAAGTCAGCAGCATGGGGCAAGGTCAGTAAAAAATACAACTGGCAGCTCTGCTGCCTTGAAAACAGAAACAGAAATAAACCTGTGAGGATGGGAATTCTTCAGACTGACTGGCTTTGTTTCCAGTGTCTAGGTTTTTATGAAACCTGCTTTATATAGGATGGCAAAGCATTTCTTCTTCCCATTTCCCTCCAAAGCCACAACCTCAGCTCAGCTATGCCTTTCCGTTACTACATTCTACATTCCATTAATGTGGAGGCAGGTTACAACATCATTCCTGAAGCATATCTTGAATGACACAGGACTGTTTACAGAATGAGATAAAGTTTAACAGAAGAAAATTCCGCAAAACTTTGACCCAAATTCTCCAGTGCTTTCAGCTTAAGAATTCCTGTACAGTCAAATACAGAGACTAGGCAGTCTGAAGCACAACACAGTACTGAATATACATCACATAATAATACTTTATTTCTGCCTGGTAATGTGCCACAAAAAGGTAAATCTACCACAAATGCATCATAGAGCCTCAAGACTTGCAGTGAACTCTATTTTGCTGTAAGTTATAGGCCACTGGTGACAAGCAAACAGTTGCTTGACAGAAATAATACAGGGGAAGATAATGTCACAGCCTTTTAGAGAGGTCAGTGTACTGCTATTACGTCAGGAAGGATGAAGAGATTTAATGAAATTTTTGCTGCTGCTCCTTTGAAACACAGATTACCTCTGTGACACATTGAATTGCATCAAATCCCATGCACTGACCCAGGTAGGAGTGGTAGAGGAGATGCTCTCAGCGAGGGCATCATGTCTTGTGGTGAGCTGAGCTGGTGCCATGTGTTAGCACTATCTGTATTCCCAAGCAGAAAGCCCCTTAATAGTCTCCTGGATGGGTTCTGTTTGCTCAGATAAGTTTAACTTGTAGCAAAGAACCACTTAAAATCTGATCTTTCCACCAGAGTAAACCTCACACTTCAGTACACTCCCTGCCAGAGAAAAATCACATGGTGAAAATAAGACATCAATACCTCTTTTTTTTTTTGTTGACAATTTGGATATTTGCATTTGGCAGAAGGAGGTTTCTCAACATACCCCATGAAGAGGAATGCTAACATACCACATGCCCACCACTCAGATAACCTCCATCCTGATCCCCTTACTCTCTGGACCGCAGATAATTTGATGGCAAATGATACTCTGCAATCTACAAGAACAAAGCAGCCTGCCCAACTTCAATTAAAGTTGAAGCATCTTTTTACTTCATCTCTGTGTTCCAGCTAAGGGTTCTTAGGAGCAGGTCAGCAAGATGGTCCCTTTGGATTCAGAATCCCTTTGCTGACAACATTAATTCAGCTCCCTGATATGTCTTACACTTTGGAATTTGTTCCAAATGAATAGAAACCATTCTCTAAATCTTATTAGATTTATAAACCAATTTTTTTTGTTATTTCCCTGACATGTGAACTGTCTGTATGGTTTACCCATCAAATCAGTTCTTCACAGGTGCCACCAAAGCAAAATGGACCAGAGACTTTGTCTTCATTACAACTAAAAAGATAAAAATCTTCTGTAAAAGCTAGTGAGATGTGCTGCTTAATTATAATGCGAAGAAAAAAAAAAGGGATTTCAGCACCCTGGAAGTAAAGTTTGGGTTTTTTTGGTTTTGCTTTTGTTGTTTTTTTTTTTTTTTACACTAGACTTATTCATTTACTTTAGAAAACTTCCAGACAGAAACTAACATTTTTCATGTTGGTCAGAACATATTCATATAGAACACATTTTAAAATGAGGTGTTCTGCTGTGTGAAATTCAATTCACGTAACCCATAATCACAACAAAGATTTAGAAGGATAACATTCTCTTATTTCTGGCTCTTATTAGGTGACCAGACAGGATGTGAGATAAATATATCCTAATAATGACTTACAATGAGAGATCTGGTACAGAACAGTATTCCCAGCACAAATCTTCATGCTATAAAATGTATTCATCTTTGGCATGTAGTAGATCTCCAACAATATTGCGGGCATATGAGATACTGCCTCTACAGTCAACATCTGACAGATTTTTTTACTATCAAAAACCCTGAGAGCTTTCTAGTATATTATTTAATGCTGCCAAATACTTCCTTCTCCCTATCCAATCCTCCTTTCTTCAAAAATCCCAAATCAGGCCCAAAAGGATAAGACTGGACATAATACAAGACAAGAACAAAGATCAGAGAAATTTCATTTGAGTTGTCTTTTGATCTCTCTCTATCTGCTATCCTGGAGTCACAGTTTTGTGCCAAATCCCAAGCAGTAGGAATTGGGCACCTGCCTCCACTCTGCAGGAATGCCCAGCAGGTCCAAGCAGCAATTCACACTCTTCTCACCATTCTCATCCCTAAATAATCTCCTTATTTTGTGTTCCTATCCCAGAACACAAATCAGATTCTGCTTCTCTTATTTTTTTCTGTCCCATGTTTACCTGTGAGTATAAGAAAACAATATACAGTGGTTGAATGACCAAGTGACCCAATTACCAGTCTCCAGAGGGAGTGCACACTCTGGTGCATCGAGTGGTATTTCAGAGTGGCTGCACAGCTCTGGCTGTGCTGTGAGACTCCTTGTCTGCCATTTGGTTTTCAATGCATGACAGAAGAACAAAGCAGGAACTGAGCCCATCACTCAGTATGCACTGAAGAACTGTCCTTTGGAACAGATAAAACCATGAGCTCTTTGGGAAAGGGCCTGAAATTGGGAGGAACAGCTTGCCACCCTGTGAAACAAGTCAGAAATGGTATGAATGCATTTATGGCTGGGCAGTATATGTTTGAGCCACTTTTGTGGTGGGAGCAAGCACCTACCTCAGATTTTAAAAAGGATTCAACTAGGTCCATTTTGACCCTAAAACAATCCCGAGAAGACAACACAACTTAACACTGAAATTGTACTAGACCTCTCTCACCTTCTGTGGAACACTGCAGGTTTCAAGTTCCTCCTGCACTCAACTTTGACATGTGGGCATTGACAAACCCAAGTTGTGGTTGCCAATATAAATCCTGGACACAGGCAAAACAACCAAGAGCCAGGAGCCATAATCTCATGCTCTCAGCCATCCCTCCTCTTCGTGCAGAAACATCTTTCATTTCACTGAACGCTCGATGCATTTGCTTCAGCTCTCAGGTTGACACACGTAACGTGAAGGCTGCACTTTCCGTTCCCTGATATTAATGAGTCACAAATGCCCTTTTACACTGTGCCATTTTGCATTGAGCCCTAATATTACTCCAGGGGAGAAAAAAACAGGCTCTGCTCTCTGTTTGCTGCACAGCTATGGATCTCACTAATGTCATAAGAAGTCATCTACACTTTGCAGAGAAAACAACCCTTATGCATTGAACAAAACACTCTCATAATAACGAGGGTTGCATGCTAATAGGACACAGTCTCATTGTTTTGGAGCAGCGGCTGGTGTCTATAGTATTAGCTGCATATTAACATAGGCAATCATGCTAGACAAACATGCACACACTCACTGACAGATGAGAAATGCCTCTTCTCTCAGTTCCTGACTTCTTTCAAATCCTGCAATTTCTTTCTCCACAAACAAGCTTCATTTTAAGTGCAGTTACATGAGAAGGTGAATGCTGCTTGGTTTTCTCATGTCAATCTTAGAATTCTCCTCAGCGAATGAGGAGACAAACATTTTGCATGTAGTAGTGCTCTGAACAGACACTAAACTAAGAGGCCTAAATGCCCCAAATTGTATGCTATTTCCCATAGTGACACTAACCAGTGCTTTCTTGAGGCTTGTTTATGCAAACCCAGACTTTACAGACCATAGTTATGAAGGGCAGTGTTAATGGCTGGATTACACATACTGATCAACAAGTAACTATTTACATATACATTAGGATTTTTGTCCCTGTTCACACCAATGTGATTCCAAAAGACGCCTATAAATCTACTGATGTTGCTCTATATCTATGCAGGAGAACACAGAATGTTAGGGGTTGGAAGGGACCTCTGGAGATCATCCAGTCCAATCCCCCTGCAAGAGCAGGATAACCGAGAGCAGGTTGCACAGGATGGTGTCTAGTCAGGTTTTGAATATCTCCAGAGATGGAGACTCCACCACCTTCCTGGGCAGCCTGGGCCTGTGCTCCACCATCCTTGAAGTAAAAAAGTTCTTCCTTATGTTAAGATGGAACTTTCTGTGTACTAGGTTTCTCCCACTGCCTCTAGTCCTGTCACAATACAGTTGTTGTAGCTAAAGTTATCCTGTTCTCTTAAAGACACTGTTGTACAGCTGGGCAGCTCCTTCTACTGCCCTGTGACAAAACCAGAAAGTAAAAACTCTGATCAGATTCACAGTGTCACTTTTCTCCTCCTGAGCCCACTGCCATCAAGAGCTGCAAGAAATTGAATTGAGGAGTACTAGTCCACCATCATTACAAATGAGGTTTGGACACTGCTGCAATTAATCTTCCTGAATCAACAGGTATGTTTTCATAACCCACTCATCTATCAATAAGAAGACCACAAAGAGAAATCATCAGAGACTATCAAAAGCCTTTAGAGGACAATAGTTTTCACTAATATATGCAGATTAGTGAAAACAGTACTGGTGCCTCAGCTGTATGTTTGTTCAGTTGAGACATCAGTACCATATTGAATGTATTTTTAGTATGCATGTCATGTAACACATCAGTGTTGTAGTGTTCTGTTTAAGAAATTTTGGACTTGAAAAAACAAATTCCAGGATTTTTCTTCTTTAGGAAATTTTGACTCTTTTTCCTGACTCAAAAAGAAATGAATTAAAAGTCTCAGAATTTTCCACAAGATAGGAATTCAATTTTCTAGAACTAAAGAATATGTATTTTTTTTCTAAATAGCTTCATTGTCTCCCAGTCTGCCATGGGAACAATATTATGCATTTATAGACAAATTAAAGGAACATATTTTAAAGGCGCAAAAATAAATCTACCCAAATAAACCAGTGACAGCAAGCTAGCTCCTGGCAATTGTCAAAAATGTATTATGTTGCCAAGCCATGAGATTTTATAAGGAGTATTTAGATTGTGAATCATGCTGCAGGCAGTTTAATGAAAAGATCCAGCTGTCATGTGATTTTGGCAGAGAAGAAAAAGGAAAGAAAATCACCTCTGGCTTGAGGAGAAATACACTGAAATGCAAACTCAAAGACATGGTGTAACAGACACAGCTATTTCTGTGCCATTATAGGGCCTCTCTAAAAACAAGTTCCCCTTTCCCACTAGACCATGGAATACCAGTGGCCACCAATTCGATCACATTGCTTTCCGAAGATCATCCAAGACATTCTTTCAGCAGCCCCTGCTAAAGAGGTCTCCATGGGCATGTCTAGATCATGCACTGGAGCATAGTACTGATATCCCCCCAGCATATTCTGAAGAGTACCATGAAAGCATATCTTACATGACCTGCTTCTGACTTAGGTCTGGCAGTCAAGTCCCCATAGCATAATATGTAACACAGCTACTCTGCTCAGCCCTTCGCAGCCTTTCTGACTCCTGGCTCAGGTTATGCAGAACAATTCCAGTATCTCTGCGCTGGCAATACCAATGTGTCCTGAGTCACATAGAAGTTGCTAGACCTCATACAAAAAGTTACACTATAGCTTCCAGGATAAACTATCTGGCTCTTCAGCTATGCTGTTAGAAGTTTTTAAATCCAGAAGTCCCAAGATAACCTTCACAGACAACCCATGTATAGGCAGTTTCATTTTGCTCTGCTGTCTGTGACTGCTGGATGCAGCCTGCTGCCAGCCAGGAGAATAAACCAAGAGTTCTGGAGCCCGGAGCTCCTGCACCACAGTACAAAGGCCTATCTAATCTGATGCCAGTAGGCATTTTTTTCCCTCTTTGTGTAGAACTGAATGCATTTGCATAAATGAACAGGAAACTGCAAATTATACCTTCAGAACTTCATTGCTAATGACCACGCAAAGAATGATAAAGGTAAGAGTAGGGCTGATTTTTTTGTTGCCTGTCTCATATTTTTGTCATTTGAAAAAAGATATGGCATTATTTGAAACTGCAATTGTTAGTGCTTACTTTGAGCATGGTTCTTACCAGGCGTAACTGTCTGCTTTCTTTCTGTTTTGGCCCAGTATCCCATCCCACATAGGGATTATTAGTCCCCCAACCCAAAAGCAAAAATCCAGTATGCCCAGAGAGCTCTTCCTTTCAACAATCAGGTAGGTCACAAAAATCTAAAAAGTAATGAGGATAAAAAAAAAACACCCTGGGACAACTCTCTTTAAGTGCTCATTATCAACATGGGCTCCTAATTTATGCCTGGCTGTTTTGTATCAGTACTGAACTTCATGCCAAACTTTGGAACAATGACATCCAACAGAGCTAGAATTTGTATGAGAAAACACTAGGGTTTTATCCTGAAGGCCAAATAAGTAGCTGTTTGCAATTCAGCTTTGGCCTGTCTATTCCATTGCCTCACTTAATTTTAAAGTAGTTCAAATTAAATGATGTGAGACTGAGACATCACAGAATACCATTTTTACCTGCAGGATTTCTTACTGAATCCACTGGATATTTCACAAGACACATAATATAATTATGTTTTTCAACATATTAAAGTCCTTTTTATCTCCAAGAGATTTTTGAAAACTCTGAACTGAGAGCATTTTAGGAACAGCACCATAGAGGAAGGAAATACTCTAGACAGGAACACTGGAGCACAAATTACTTCTCAGATGAAGCATATCACCTAATCTTTGATTTCTAGTATATAATACAGGCCCTTGGCTTTCAAGGTCTCCTCTGAAAGCCTTCCCTTGCAGGAAACATATTTACCTCCCTGAGAAGAATAAAAAGGCTGAGATAGTTGGGCTTACTCAGTTTGGAGAGCAGAAGGCTCTGGGAAGATCTTACTGTGGCTTTCCAATACTTAAAGAGAGGTTACACAAAGGAGGAAGAGAGACTTCTTACACAGGCAAATAATGGTAGGACAAAGGGGAATGGTTTTAAACTGAAAGAGGGGAGATTTAGATTAGATGTTAAGAAAATCTTTACTCAGAGGGTGGTGAAACACTGGAGCAGGTTACCCAGAGAAGTTGTTCCACCATCTCTGGAAGTGTTCAAGGTCAGGCTGGATGTGGCCCTGGGCAACCTGATCTAGTGGGTGGCATCCCTGCAGGTGGACTGGAACTAGATGATCTTTAAGGTTCCTTCCAACCCAAACCATTCTATAATTATATGAAAAAGATAAGCTGAATTTTAAAAGAACTATATATGTACACATAAGGCTAACTTTGCAGTTCAAAGACAGTGTTCAGGTGTTTAATTATCATCTTCCAAAAGTTGTCTTGGAGGAAAGCAAACACACACAAGAACAAGAAAACTGAGAAGTTTCCCAAATGGCATACTGCAAAGCTCAGCACTTTTGCTCACATTTTTTCTGGCTCTCCTTCTTTGTAATAAGTCAAGAATAGTCCACTGCATTGCATGTGTACCTTTGCAAAATGGATCTCATAAAACTTTCAAAGTCAGCAATACAGGATCTAGCGATGTACCTACATCAACATTGTTTTAGTCACAAGGTCTAAACCAAGAGCTGCCATACTGGACATACAGAAAAGCCCTATGAACTATGACGGCCACAGCTCAGCCTCCAGCCAACCTTCTTATTGAGTCTGATAGAGAGAGACAATTCCAAAGAAGGCTGTTCAGAACACATGTATTGTTGCATGCTGGAGTTGTGGTAGCTTTCCTTGTAAACATCAGTGCCTTTGGATCACCATAAAAAAATACACCAGCTATTGCACGCAAACTTACACACAGCTACTAAGCATAAAACTCAGTTGTAGCTGCAAGCATAACGTGGCTCAAGAGCCTTGAAAGCAGCTTATCCCATAAACACAGATGACAAGCACCAAATTGCATTAAAGCATGGACCGCCCAGCTTTGCATTTTAAAAAGAAAAATTATAGGAGGGTTGTTTTTCTGGATGACCTTGTACAACGTGGATTTTGGCAGGGGTGGGAGAACAACAAGGGGACAGCATGCGAGCCAGCTTCCACTTCTGCTTCATTTCACTTGGAGACAATGTTTGGTTAATTCAGATGAGAAACATCAGCTCTGTTTACTATTAGCAGGGCCAAAGGCTTTTACAGTGCATTGTGAGTGCCATCTGCAGGCTAAAACACATAACGATGGGCGCTTCACATGCCAAAAATGCAGTTCAACCTGCCCGCTCCAAAACCTTAACGGCACATCTGATGGAAAAGCTCATAAATACAGAAAGACTACAGAAATGGTTGTTTCAGATCATTCAAAGCACAAAACCCGTCGGTCCTGTGGCAGCAGAATACAAGGGATTAACAGAGCAGCTTCACCTTAATTCTTTACCAGCATAAAGGCAATGATGCTCTAAATGATCTAAATGATGCATAAAGGAGGATGTCCTTTACCTCTGACTGCCAGAAATACCAGAATAGAGAAGAATGATCTGTGGGCCCTCTCTTTATATACAGGGATAGGAGAAGGGTTTCCAACATGTGCAGCAGAACTCGATAGTGCTGAAGTGTTGGGATATTTGGGTAAGGATTGTAAGCCAGTTAACAGAATTCTCCAGTGGGAAAATATACTGCTTTCCAGGATAAAAGCCCTGAATAAGGAAAAGTTGGAGAGTCTACAATGAAATTATCTTTGTATTTATGGTCACAACTGGCTGAACTATGGTTTTTCTGCCTTGCACAAAGTAATTCCAGCCAAGCCAAGAGGCTGTCATTGCAGGCACATTACAGCTACATCCAGAGTGGTATTTCTTTGGTGGTGTCTTGATGCCTGCATCATCAATAATACCTGACTACTAAATTTCACTATGTGGTGGGCACTGTGCCTAAGGCTGGCATTTTCAGCGTGGCAGCCTGGGAACAGCATCAGCACTGGCTCAGAAATAGTCACAGGTACATACAAGCTAACAACCTCCCTCCCTGGAGCTCAGGCTCTTTAATCCAAATTCAAACATTTGCCATCTGTGTGTTCCACGTAGAATAAATACAGTCAGAAAAATTACCAGAGCATTGTCTAAACAGCAGTTAGGAGAGGAAGGGACTCCAAATTATATTTCCTTTTGCCCACAATGCAGCACTCTGAAATCACTGATATTTTCTAGCACAGCTGTATGCAGGAATGTGATCTATTTGGGCCATGCCTGATTAAATCATTACATCCAGATTTATAAATCGGTGGAGTTTCTAATCAGACATAGAGGGAGTATGTTCCACCTCTCAATCTAGTGCCTTGGCAGATCAGTCAATCAGAGCATTTCCCAGCACAGCAATCCCAGATACACTACTCTTCTTTACATATGGTTAGGCAGCATTCAAAAAACATGAATGTTTCGCCCAGTGCTGAAAATAATCAAGAAAATTCATGAAGATTGCTTCTAGTTTGACCTTTGTAAATGCCTTTTTGAAACAGCAGGAGATAAGAACAAATATGTCAGAGCCAAAAGAAAGTAGATTTTGGAGAATAAATTTATACTGTATGGCAGACTAATTCTTTTTCAGAGAGGTGCCAATAGCAAATGCTATTGCTATACTGTCAATCTTGCCAGGTAAGTCAGTACTACACTTTTTACTCTATTTTTCAAGAAAAGCAAACACAACTCTTTTATTTTTTTACTGTTGTTAATGCCAGTAATTAACATCCTGATGAGGAGACAGGGAAAATTCATCAGTTTGTTTCAGGATCTTGGCACATATGCTTTATTATACAGCTAAACTGGGAATAAGTGATGCCAGTTATCCACTTCAGCCATGGCTAAGATACTTGCTATCTTGAGAAAAATGACAAATAATTAATAATTACCTACCAAGCCTAAGAATTAAGCATCAAGAAGGGAGTTAGGAAGAATAAAAAATGGTCATAATATGAATGGGGAGGAGATTTATTCCCCAACCACAAAATCAACCTCACTAGAAGCTTCTGGAGGTGTGATAAATTTATGGTCTCCCCTCTTACCCACACTATTACTCTTTCCAAAGCTGAAAGTATTATATTCTCAAGTCCTTGACCTCAGACAAAGCCTTAGATTCCTTTCACTTTCCCTCAGTGCATGTCCCCACGTCCATTTGCCAGCACAACATTCCAGTGTCATGCTGCAGACAAGCCTCATAAATTAGCAAGGGTATTCTGGTGTGAATGCACCAGAGGAAACTGTTCCTGTCAAAGCCAGGGGGGAAGTCAATAGGTTTGACTTGTGTCAGTTATTTCTAATTAGGAGGCACTGTAAACTGAGTGCAGGACTGATGGTCCTGAGTGACCTGTTGTTTCCGTGTGCAGACAGCTACACAGCTTGCTCTCATTGCTATTGTCAGGAACATGTGATTCTTCTGTCCTTTCTCACCTTTTCTTAATTTGTTGAGGTAAAACAGAACAACAAAAGCTAACTGTGATCCAGAAAAGCAAGCTGCAACTGGAATTGTGAAACTAATGTATCACAGAGAAGGTAGATTTAGAAAACAATAATGCTGCAAAGGATATTAAAACACATGGTTTCAGCTCCTGTGTATTACATGAGCTTCATTTTCATTTGTTATCCCAGTATTGCATCCAATAACAATTGACTCAAGCACATCTTCTGGAAAGGCACCTAATGCTAATTTCAGGATGGAACCTCCCAGTAACTTGTGCTTTCAGCTGAGACCTTGTAGAACTGCAGTTTGCAACCTCCAACCTAAGGTTCATTTTAATAAATGTGCAAAAGGTCATTCTAAAAATTGAAGTCTATTATCAGAAGGCTTAAATTCACATGAGGTCCCATAAAATTTTAGAGATCCACCAATGTAGAACTTGTGCTTTCAGGCTGTGTGATTTTATAACGGCATGCAAAGACATCCTATCACAGCTGAAAGGTAGCACTGAGGTTCACTAGAAAGACAAGTGATAGAATATTCTATGAAAAGTTGAACATCTAAATAAAAGAAGGATGTTGGCAAACTGAATGGATCCAAAGAAACAGGTAACAAAAGATATTTAAGGGATTGGCAGTCAGAAGATGCTAGCAGATATATATATGATTAACATGGTTAAGAGGTACATAGGAGAATACATGCTAATGTTCTACAGGTATTTCAGGGTTGTTTCTTCATCTCCTAAGACTAAAGGGATATAAGCAAGGGGGGGGGGCGGGAAGATTGAAAGAAATATAAATTTAATACGAGGGAAAGGAAAAAAAAATAGCCAGTAGCTGCCATCAGGCAGTGAAATAGTTTCCCCTGAGGGCACAGTGAAAGAGCTATGTCCCTGTTGCTGGAAACGTCTTAAACTAAACTGGGCCAGCACATGGGAAGGGTACTATAGAAAAACAAAACTTAAGTCTAATAACATTTTTGTATCCTACCACAGCGAAATATTTCAGCAACAACCTGCCTTGTGTGCATTGGGATGACAAAGCATTTGACACATTCTGCTTTACATAGCTTAATCAGAATTTTATGTGAAATATCCAAAGCAGAAGTACTTACAGAAGATCATTTTCTGATAAGGGATGCCTCATATCTAAACATAAAAGTTGTAATATGACCTGACAGCCAGAGCTGAGACTGGATAATTTCTGGCCATAAGATACTTAACACAAAAAAAAAACCAACCCAAAACCAACTACAAAAAAAGAAACCAGCTATTCAGTCCCTGGAAGAATTTATGAAAGGTCCTCTTTCTTTTACATTCTATAAAGACAGGATGTATATTTAAAAATCTATTATGATTATACTTTGAAGTAAAGTTAGAAGCTTTTGGCTTCATACAAAAACTCCTGGACAAGCCTTGCTTACACAATGCTATAAGGAAAATAAATAATAGTAATAACATCTCCCTGTAACAATTATCCTTAATTCCAAAACAATAAGCTCTTCCACATAATGCACAGTACTCTCAGAAAGAATGAAAGGGTAGTTATCCTTACTGCAAACACACTCTAGTGTTTCCCCTGCTTCTTTACAAGCTGCTACTTTCCACCTTATTCTCAAGGCCCTCAGTTTCCACTGTAGGCTGTAGAGGAGCCATCCTCTTCTATGTCCCAACAATTTGCATTGCTGTCCAGTAAACTGCTTGAAATTTCTCATAGGTTTTGAGAGCTCTCATCAGCCCAATGTATTGACTTTCAGATTATAAGTCCTGCTGCTACCATACTCTGCAGTGTGCATGCTAACTTCCAAACCCAGGAGAGAGCATCCTGCTCAGCTCCAAACATTTGAAGAGAGCAATGTGGCTTTTTTCTTCTTAATAGATGAGAGAAGCAACAAAAATCAAACCAGAAAGCAGATCTCTCTGATTCAGACTCTTACCTGTGCTACTTCTTCAAAATCATCATGCCTTTTCTGCAGCGCGCGTGCTCTGTGTAGAGACTTCCCCACTCCTGTATGTTTACTCAGAAAGGCTTCCCCATGATTTTCAATCCAGTCCAGGACCTGCCAAAAAAGAAGAACATCCCATTACCTCTCCTGCCTCAGCAGCACAGAGAAATTCTCAGGGTGTGGATAAAACAGCTGCAGAGGTATTGCTTTGGGCTTCCTATGGCTAAACACATACAGACCTGTCAAAGCCCATTCCAACTGGATAGAAATTAAATG